>VAHH01000478.1:0-29639 GCA_013357305.1 Radopholus similis | reverse complement strand
GGGACATTTCGTGCCCGGGACGTTTCGTGCCCGGGACATTTCGTGCCCGGGACGTTTCGTGCCTGGGACGTTTCGTGTACCAGCGGTAGTAGGGTAGGTACTACTAGCTACAAAATAAAATGTCATTATCATTATGTCATTATCATTAATTTTCATTTAGCAGATAATTGTATCGTTTAACCACAAAATAAAATTGAACTTTTACTTCATATCAACAAATTGACGCCATCTGTCATAAGCACCGAATTGTTCAGATTGCTGATGAGGCGGCGGCGCTCCAAAAATGAATGAACCTAAAGAAAATGAGAGAGTTTATAAGTATGCCTTAAAATTGTATACCTTGTCCATGTCCATAACCCGAAGGTTGAATTCCATGGCTAGCGGGTATCACTTTAAAGAATGAGATAGAATTTTTATTTTCTTTGGCTATTTACTCTGTCCATTTGGGTGCATTGGCATTGGCATCCTATGCGCTTGCGGCAGCATGGCATGATTACCCTGCGGTGGCAATATCGGCACTAAAAGTTTTATTTTGTTAAAATTGTTTTAATGCTTCTAATTATAATTTGAATTTACTTTGTCTGTTTGGGGGCATATGTACTCCTTGGGGCATATTGGAAAAGCCACTTTGCAGTCGTGAAAACCATGAGGATCCCGATTGGCGAGCTGAATTTACTCAAATAATGGGCATAAAACAAAAAGTATGCCTCGCTCTCTTTCTTCTTGTTGTTGTACTTCCTCCACTGAAAATTGACATTTTTTTTTAAATAAAGAGATTCAAATTCACAAATTGTCAGTCTCCGCTGCGATGGTAACAGATTGCCGATAAAGCTTGAAACTGATCGTGCGGCATTGGACACTTCTTCCATTGTTGGCAACCCTATAAAGAATTTTTAAAAAATAGAATTAATTTAAAGTTTTCACGCAATCCTCCTCCCTCATCATACTCGTATCCTAAAGCAATTAAAACTCAGATCTAGACAATTTAGTGCGAAATGCAAACCAGTATTAGTAAAACTGTGTGGATCATTGGAATGGTTGGCTTGGCGTTGAGCGTGCGCATTTCCGCTCATACCGGCTTCTGCTTCCACATAATCTTCAAAGTCTGCCGGCGAAAAGTTTGCTTGCCATCCCTGGCCATTCCTCCCGGAAGGCATCGACTGAGTTCTGGACACTGGGCGTCGTCCATTTCCGCCAAATATACTGGGTACATGCCTTTAAAAATGTGTATCAGTTTTACACTTATTTTTGAAAAATGAAAAAACAGACAGTGGTGGTCGTCCATTTGTGCCAGTATTATTGGACACTTGCCTATATATAATTGTTTACACTTTCATTAATTTTTTTAACAAAAAAGTACCTGCTATTGCTACTTTCGTTCCATAATTGTTGAGCTGCCCGCCTTGCACCAGGTGAAATTCCCAAATGTGCATGACTGTCAACTCGACGGCAAACTGGACAGCTATTGTGGTTAGACAAGAGCCATGGTGCAATGCAAGCACTGTGGAATTTGTGCTTTAAAAACTCAGTTTTCGAATTTTAAAAAATTGTTGTTTCACATTGCAGCTAAGTTCCTGTATTTGCTGACCGGATCGCATTTCCTCTAAACACACGGCACAATTTTCAGGTTCATGTTGGGCCTGTTGTTGAGGGGCAGCTGCTGCTGCTGCAGCAGCAGCTTGCAAAACTGTGTCAATTGCTCGACAGTTTGGACAAGTAAAATTGTTAGAACGAAGCCTGAAGATGGGGGTAAATATAAATAATACAATTAAAAACCCATATATGGTATGGTATTACCATGGCTCAACGCAAGCTTTGTGAAATTTGTGCTAAATGTAATTTTGAAAAATGAAAATAAATTTTAACTCACATTGCAATTAAGCGTCTGAATCTGTTCGCCTGGCCTCAAAACTTCCAAGCACACCGTGCAGGCGGTACCAGTTTGTTGTGGTGCTGGTTGCTGTGAATTCTGCGCGGTCCGATTGACCTGCGGATTCACTTGTCTAGGGGTATTTCCTGCGGCATTATTTCTGTTTTGTTCTCTGGAGGTTGTTGTTGACTGTCGATTGTGATGATTGTGTTGCTGAGAAGTTTGTGCCGCCCGATTGGATTGTGGTTCTGGGTGAACTTGTGTAGGGCGGTTTGTTGCATCAGTATTTCTTCTTTGTTCTCGAGGGTTGGTTGAACGCCGACTGCTACTGTGATGGCTGGAAGAACTTACGCCAATTAAGCCTAAAAAAAATGGGCAAAAATAAATTTAACTTTATTTAGTACAGCTTACTTTTTATTTTTCTAAAAGTGCCGCATGACACACGGTATTCCTTCACGTATATAAGAAGAACTAATATAAATAGTAAATATTTGTTTTGCATTTTTTGGTAAAATTTCTTTTGATTAACCTTTTTGGTTAAATAATCGATTCAATGCGAGGACTGATGAAGGAGGCGGTTGTTTGGATTTGTAATACTTAATAAATGAAAATTCTTTGCCGGAAATTAAATGATTGAAAATGAAATAACAAAAATATCACAGCTTTATCTTATTAAGATTATATGTATTAGTATTTGAAATATCACCCGAGAGTGAGTTAAAAATACAAAGTTTGCATAAATGTTTTATTGTCGATAAAGATAATGCGTTCATTCATTTGGTCACGGAGGCCAATTCGATGGCCGATAGTTGGCGGTGCTTTGTACTTGAAACAGCCCGCAGGCGTTCACGCTTTGTCATGAAGAGAAGTTGGATCTAAAGTTAAACGTCTCTGGGGATTAAAATCGATAAATTCACCTCATCTAGGTTCAATCCCTTGGTTTCTGGAACAACCAAGAAAAACAGCACAAAAGCAACTGCAGTCACTCCGGCATAAATAAAAAAGGTGCCTAAATTGGAGATTTTGAAATTTTAATTAAATTTTTAAAAATCTACCGTATTTTGTGACTTCTTGACTTAGTGAGAGGAAAGTTAACGAAACAAGCAAATTGAATGCCCAATTGCAGAATGTCGTGAAGGAAACACATGTTCCTCTGGCTAAACAAAAATAAATAAATAGGCATTTAAAATTTTTTAAAAGAACGCCTTACCCCAAAGTGGGTAGAATTCGGCATTGAGCACCCACGGCAGAGGGGCAAATCCAGTGGCAAAGGCACAAAGGAATAACACCATCAACAAGATGGGAAGAATGGTGTATTTGAACTGAGTCCTACACATCACGTCTGACCATTCGTAGCTGACATTGCCAACGGTGTGCCAGCCATCTTTTGAAGTTGTGCCGTCACATGGGCCGGTAAGAGATCGCGTGTCCGCATTATGGGGATCCTGTAAAATTAATTATTTTTAAATTTATATTTTATAGTGCCTTAGGAAGACAGAATCCTTGTTGGCCTTCAGGAGCACAGAACCCACATGCTTCTTCAGTTGTGCAATAATCGCAGTTGCTGAATTTAACGTTTTTTAAATAAAAAATAATATTTTTACCTTTGTCGGAAGCAACTCTTGTAGTCAATGGTGGATTCATTAAACAAGCTTTTCAATTCTGGATTCAGTTCTGCCAAAGTCAATTGCGAGTCTCGATTTATTAGGAGAAAAGCTAAATTGAGAAACACTAGTATGTGCCGAATTTAATTTTGAATTTTACCTCCTCCCATCAATAAACTTGCAACAAAAACGCCAATGATGCTGCCCAAAAGCAAAATTCTTCGACCAAGACGTTCAATAAAATACATTGGAATAAATGTTGCGAAGAAGTTCACTGCAGCGGTGCCCACGGAAATCCAGATCTGAAAGCCATTTAAAATTGAAAATTTCAAACTATTTTTTACCGTAATATGGGCATCTTTGACACCCGCTGATTGTATGATTGCACCTGTGTAATACCTGAAATTAATCATTTTTTTTATTAAAAAATATTTTTGCTCATCACATGATTGTGTTAATCCCTGACATCTGTTGGAACGCCTGCAATGCACATCCAATGAGTAGCGCTTTTCGTACAGATGGAATCGTGATAATCCTCAAAATTATATTCCCTCCTCCTAAAAGTAATATATTCAATATTCCCATTTTAAATTGATACCAATATTTTTTACCGTAAATTGCGTCCTCCTGCACTTGTTGTTCATGGGCCATTTCAATTTCGTCAAGTTCTAATTTGAGAGATCGTAATTGAAATTGTAAAATTATGTTTTCACCATAAGCGATCCACTCGTTGTCGCCGTTGTAAATTTTCCTGAGCACGATCTCGCACTCTTTGCGACCCTTGTTTGCGTACAGCCATCGTGGACTCTCAGGAAGGTACAGAAATCCAACGAACTGAATGATGGCTGGCGCAGCGGCAAAACCAAACATCAATCTGAAAAGTGAAAAAGACAATCATTTTAGGCGATGCTGAATTTTTCAGCAAATTAACCTCCAGCCCCAGTTGGTTGGGTCAATGTAAGAAAACGCGCCGGCAAAAATGTTTGCAGCGACCAGACCGAATGTGATCATTAATTGGAAGCCAGTGATAAGACGGCCAGAAAATAATTAATAATAAATTCCATATGTATTCTTTAATTTACCTCGAATGTGAGCGGGAGAAGATTCACCCACATATATGGGCACAATCATTGATGCGAAACCGATTGCAATTCCCAGCAAAATGCGGCCAATCAACAAAATGTACTTGCTGATGCCAATGGCACAAATCACAGCGCCCAGAGTAAAAATAATAGTTGAAAAAATGATCAGCTGAAACGTTGTTCACGAAATGTAATTTATTTTGAATTTCACTTTGCGCCTTCCGTAGAGATCAGACGCCCTTCCAGCAAATAACGCACCAATTCCCGCCATTCCCGGAGTAATTGAGACTAAATTTTTAAAAATAAAAATTCTTTTTATCATTCATTATTTTATTAATCAGTAGACCGTTACCGATTATTTCGTGCCAAACACTGCCAAAGGGTTTTAAATCTTGATTTCTGGGCACATAAAGCATAGCGGCAGAGACAATGCCTGAATATCGGATATTTTTATAAAAATCTTTGCCCTTACCTGTATCGTAACCAAACAGAAATCCTCCAATGACGGCCATAAACGCAAGCTTAAATTTAATTAGGTATTACATGATTTTAAAGAATATCCATTTGTTCACCAAATAAATGAAACCGCCGAGCCTGGGCTCGTGTTTCGGGTGAATTGTGCTCCCAACTTCCGTCGAGATAACGTTCATCGCAACCATTTTGATGCGCGAAATTTGTTGGCTGACCCTCTTTTGAATAAGGAATATTTATTCAAATTATTTCTAAATTTAACATTAATTTTTGAAAATTCTGAATTGTTACTAATTACGTAATTACCTAATTCATTGAATTTTTTGTTAGTTTAGAGCTTAGCAATTAGTACTGGACCAAAATTTGTGAAGCCATATTTGTATTGATTACTTGTTTCTGCAACCAATTCGGTGTTTTCTGATTGGCCTTCTTGGCGCCTATTGACGACGAGCTGGGCCGAGTGCTGTGCGCGGATGAAGTGCGACTAGATTGGTCCACCAGCTGCGTTCCGCTTCCACTTCGGCTCATTTTGCCAAAAGAAGCAGAACGAGAGAATATTTGCAATGCTGTGAGTAAACAAAACATTTCAAAAAGCGGAACAACACAAAATGTGCGAAACCAAAAGTAAAAAAGCAGCACAAATAAAAACATGAAAACAAGAAATAAACATAAAAAGATTGGCAAGCACAACACTGTTAGTTAACCAAAGGTTGATGGGACTGATAAAAGCAGGCACAAAAGAACAAAATGAAGACTGACATTCGAAGCGATGAAAAATGCGAGAGGGGACTCCCCATTCTCCCCAATTAACGAAAACGGACACCAATTATTCGAGGAAAAAAATGGGAATACACGCAGGCGTTGTGGAGTGACTGGTGGAATCATCGAATCAAGGGATCCAAATAATGTCAGAGGCCACTAACAATTGTTGTCGGTCGCCTTATCAGCCAAAAACGTGAGCCAAATAGATCGGAAATTTGGCAAACACTTGATTATTTGATGTCAGCGCGGTTGCTTAGTAAGTCACGCGAGCTGAGAAATTCGTTTTAAACGAGACATGTGAAGGACTGAAGGAAGTTAAATTCAGCGAACAAATTTATATTATCAAAACTAGCACATTGTTGGATTAGCATGTTCAATTCGGGAATCTTTGTATTCGTTTCTTTTTTAATGGTTCAAATTGCTGGAATGTATAATCAGGTCTTGCCTTATCTTTTTGGAATAGGTTCACGTCAACCTTTTAGAAACAATAATTTTCCTTACATTTTTAAATTAGGTAACTGATTTTCAGCTGAAAAAGGATGGGTCCGCTGCTATTGTCACTATTCCATGAAAAATGTCCAAAATATATTCATATTTGTCGGTGACAAAATATGGCGCGTTTTTGGACTTTGGTTCGCCTTCTTGATAACAAAATACTTTGAGTGGAACTTCCAAATTCCAAATTTAAAATGCAAAAAATATTGTCTTTGAAATTTGTTTTTCTATGTACATATTTTCTATGTACATAGTTGTTCCATCGTACAATATTTTGTTTTCGAGAGGGACCAATTCTCAGAGAAGGGATTGGGATCAATAATATTGTAAAAACATCCCAGCAACAGCAATAATGGCCATTAAAATCGCAAATAAAAGAGAGGGCGCAATACAGAAAAATTGGATGGAAATTTAAGTGATTGGTCCCGAACTTATGTCATTGGAAGCGAAAGTTGTGCGCACTTTTGTGCAAAGAAATTTATTGCTGGCGAATTGGGTGTGAAAAACAAAGAGTTTGGCGAACGGCTGTCATATGTGGATCGATTCAAAACAAGTTTTGGTGAGCGTTTAATAAAATTAGCAATAATACTTAACAATATCAATGCCTAAAATTGGAGTGGAATGAAAAATAACAAATCAGTTCGGGAAAGAAAAAATAGAACACAGTCAGATTAACATTTAGCGGCGATAATCCGCCAAAACTTTGGGCATATTTTGTGTCAAACTCCATTGTACACGTTCTTCAACGTCATGGTTCATGGTGTATATTTTTAGAAATTATATATAGGATTTTATTTCCTATTTATATAGCAATTGTTGTGCATTCTAATTTTTGATGATATTTTTATGACTTGGATTTGGATTATTTTCGCGAGTGCCGAATGCGTAAAATTGTACGAATTTGTTACCTTATGTTGCCGTTTGTTAACGTTCAACAAACAGTAAAAGTTTTTAATACTTTTTTGCAATTAATACATCTTTCGTTGATGGCTCTTTCCCAAAAGCAATAAACCTTGCATGCATATAATAAAATTAATTACTTGTGATCCTTCAATTATCTAACAAAATTTCAAATATCAGGTGATATACAAAAAATTAACTTCAGCATGTTATTTGCGGTAATTACTAATTAAAGTGCGAATTATTGCAAAAGGTACGCTTTCTCAAAAAATTATTCGATATCTACATTTCTAGTCTGTTTGTTTTAAGAGCAACCTATTTACTTATCAAAGATCAGTATAAAAAGGAACTATAAAGTATAAATAAATCCATCTTGAGTGCTTTATTTTAATCAACTTGGCAAACAAAGTCCTGCTTATAAGAGAACTCGAACTCGGAATACGCACAATTTGAATCAAAATTCGAAGCTATTCAATTCCCTTTTTTTGCTGATGCACCTTCTTTGGATTTCTATTCTAATAATTCCCATTTGGGAATGTTTTGCACGAGATTATTACTCGTGGAGTGACAATTATGGTTACGATGCCGGCGGGTATTATGGATCAGGTGCCGGACGTGGTGGACGCGGCAGAACAAGGACAGCTGGCCAATATGGACAGGATGGCCAGCCAGGAGGAACTTGGAGAGGAGGCAGTGGCAATCGTGGGGGAAGAGGACGAGGTCGAGGCGGACGTGGAGGTAGAGGAGGAAGTGGCTGGGGCTGGTCAGCTGGTCAAGATGGCCAAGATGGAGAATCAGGAGGAGTAGGCGGTGGTGGGGGAGGCGGAGGCGGAGGCGGAGGAGGTGGTGGTGGTGGTGGTGGTGGTGGTGGTGGTGGTGGTGGTGGTGGTGGTGGTGAGAGAGGCGGCGGTATTGGCGGAAGAGGAGGTGATTATTACCTGATTAGTGATTAATGTGATTATCGTTTGTTAATGTTCCTCTTTTATAGGAAGTTCCGGGGGATATGGAAATGGATGGTATGGAGGATCTGCCGCTGGCGGCTATTGGCATGGCGAGTGGTACTAATTGTATCAGATTTTGACGATTCTTTTTTTATCCACATTTGTCTATTTCAAATGGCAATGCGGGACCAAAATAAAAATGACCGCATTTTTCGGCAAATTATGTTTTCCTCTATCTTTGTGCTTGGGAATACCTGAAATATTTAGAGATTTTTTGTACCACTCTTTACATTTCAATCCTCGTCCTTTTGTGTTTTTCACCTTTCAGTTTTCAGTATCATTGGCATTCACTTCTGTTGATACAGTTTTATGGATCTTTTCGAACGCCAAAAAGATTAGATCTCCAAAGTCCGAGATGAAGAATAACGGGTGTCGAGATCAATCATTCAGTTCCTTTATTCGCATTCTCCACCTCATTGCCCTTTTCGTCGTCTCCAGGTCTCCACTATCGTTCCAATTCCCAAATAGAAGAAGAAGATAGAAGATACCCATTGCTCTCTCACTCCTCGCAATCCAATTGCGCCCCACTGATCAATTATCAGTCCCGACGACAAAATCCTGTTAGTGAGAAACACAGAACACAGGTTGACCGATTCCGCAACTCACATGTAGCTTTTTCCCAATTTGTTGCGCTACTCTACTTACTATATGATTTTGTATTATATGTACTATGTTAGGTTTACCTTTTCATTCATTCTATTTATGAGCTTTGTACAAAGTTTTGACATTTAACTACAAGGAACAAACCACACAATGAGATGAACTCTAAACGAGTCCAATTTGACGTTGAGGAAGGAAAGGAGGAAACAGAGGAAGACGATTCGTGTGCGATGAGCCTAAAAGAAAAAGAGCAAGAAACGAAAACTCCACTTCTTTCACAACAAGACTCGGTAGAATGTCTAGATGAACAACTTGAGCCGGTAAGCATCATATCTGAATTTTCCCACTCGGAAATGACCTAATGACTATCGCATTCTTTGCCCCTAAAAAACTCTTCCGGATTGCTCTTTTTTTACTTTTTCATCGGCTTCTTTTGCGATGCGCAACTCTCTGGGTCAGCACATCAATCACCGTCAACACAGCGGATGTCGCTCCCCCCTTGCACTTCTCTACAAAGAGTCACTCCCAGAATGGATGTGATATTTTGCAAAATGCAGCCAATTTTTTGCGGTCTCACTTCCCGCTTTTCTTGTTTTCTAATTTTAGCGCAAACTCCATTTTGTAAAAATCAAAAAATGCTCATTCAAAAAAGGCGAAAATCTCAGCCAATATTTGTGCTCGATTCCTGTTCTTTCACCTGGCAAGGAAATGAAAAATCGGTAATATCTGAAATACAATAATTATTTTTAAATTTTATGATTTTATCTTTTCATGAGTGACCTTCAAATCCAAAATATTCAAAATATACCCACTCCTTCACATTAACTCCGAATTCAAATATGGCGCTAATTCATGACTCATGACCCAAGGACCCAACCATTCATTCCGTCAAATGCACTTCTTTGGCGGTCAACAGATGGATAGGATGGGGAGGGGGTATTGGAAGAAAGGATTTTGGTTTGAGTGGCGAAGTCATAACTCATAAGGCAAGAAGGAATGCACAAAAGAAGGGGAATAGAAAGAGCCATCTGAATTAGTTAAGGACTGCCGAAGGATTGAGGATGCGCATTGCGCATAAATGGGACAGACGGCAATTGGCAAGGGCAAGTCAAAGATACTACTATGCAAAATGGAAATATTATATTTCCAGCTGGGCATGAAAATGGCCTAAATTTTAGAAACCCAATCATTGAAAGTGTGATGTTGTGTGCGTGTGAATGGATTGCAGTCGGAGTTACACAGCCTTTTTGCTGAAAATTGCGCATTGCTTCTCCGCCAATGCAATCATCTTTTCCCCTTTCTCTTTCGCCACACTTCACTTTCGCCTTTGGATTTGCTTCCCCGATCGATCCATCCAAATCCCATCATCTTTCGCACATTCCCCATTTCTACATACTATTCTTGCGATGAATTTTATTTTCAAGTCACAATTCTACTGGTTCCTTCACCGTTACTAATTTTGGAAATATGATTTTAGGATCCTACTTCTTACCAATTCCATTTGTTTCTCTATCATGTCTCCCTCCATCTCCATCCCCACTCCCATCACTTGTTCATTCCTTTTAATATGCGAGTTTCCCGTTCTGCGCAAACAAAACAATAAAAGAAGTTTTGGACTTCGGATTAAACGGTAGGAGTAAACCTACTTAGTCTGAGAAATAAGTATTTCAATTTCAATACAATGACGAAAGATACTAAAAGCTAAAGTAAAAAGCATGTTGGATATTTTGTTTAATTAATTTGATATCATACTTAATTGCCCCCATTTCGACTTTTCTGTTCTGGATATCCATTTTTTGTCTGCTCAAATTCATTCATTCGGTTGCGCACCGATATAGGACGGGCGGCACACTAGCCATTTGCGCATTATAATTTGTGCGCATCTCACTCACAAGTCACAACCATCCGTCAAGGGGTCGCGCAAGGAAAAGATCCAATTCTGTGTCTGCAATTTATTTCCGTCCCTCCCTCCCATCGCCATTGTTCGATCTCCAGCAGATGTGACTCGTGAGGTTGTGAGACACACCACAAACACACACCCTCCATCCATACTCCTCTCCCTTGCATTGCGTCACTGTCATGGGTCCAATTGTTTCGCAATGGCCCAGAGTCGCGCAATCGATTTTTTACCTGTTTCTAGTTTCCATACTTGGGTTGTACAATTTTTGCAACAAAATGCTTTCACAATTGCGCAATCTTGTTGCTCTTTTTTGTATCATTTTACTACTAAAAAATCCCAATCGTTAATTCCTAATTGCCATTTGCCACTGTCCAATTTCCTGTCATCCACTCAATTCGGCCTATAAAAGCATTTTCCCAACAGTCTCTTGCGCGAAGGACAAGGCCGAATGTAAATTGCCGCTGTGAGCTGTGTTATGCAATCGTCGCTCGTTGGTCATTGGGGTTGGGAATGGCGGGTGATTCACCCAGATTCTCTCACCTCATCCATCCCAATTTGTGAGCAATCCTTTTTCTGCAATATTTGTCACATTGCGGTTTTCTTAAAGCTTACATATGTAAATCCGCAAATATTAGGAGGTAATTCATTTTTAATTTATCTTTACAGTTTACACTTTTCATTTATATTTATTGCTTTTGCAACTTTTCGTCTGTACGCGTAAACAAAGAGAACAAAGAAACTAACAATAACAAGACTAGCCCATAGACTCATACCTCTACATTCGTACATTCCCTTCGTTTTTCTATTTGTGATGCCATGTTTCCAGATTTCCAGCGAAAATAACAGCGGGATGCCAGTGGCAAATAACAAACAAATAACAAACGCACAATTTATCTCCTCACACTAGGCACTACTATTTTGGGCGATATTGTTTGCCAAAAAGAGGATGAGATTATTCCTTCGGCAGCAGGAATCATTCTTCCCTTATCAAAATCAGGAATAAATATTTTGAGCAGCTTTTTCGAAAAATTTAAAAACCTGCAAAAGGCACTTACACCTCGCTGTTTTCTATTTTCCAATTCCTATTTGCGCCCCATTTGCCATTTGGTTGGTGCGAACGGGAATTGGGCGAGGAAGGTCATGTCGTCAGGTTGGATTCGCATATCGAATCGGCCAAACGCCAAACCTGTTTGCGATGTGATTCACTTTTCCGAGTCATTTTTGCCAAGGATGAAACTCATCTTTTCGATCTAATCTTCGCTTAGCTAGACATAAAAACAATTCTGAATCTTCCCGTTCATTCTTCATTCACATCAACTACATTTTCTTCCTCGGCAAATCAGTTGCTTCCCATTGACCTCGCGACACGACACTTATCTCTGCGCTTGATCTCTCCGTCCCACTGCTTCCATTTCTTGTTCACTTCGCTCAATTCTTCATTTTCCATCACTCCATTAGTCACAAATTCCATCCAGTTTGTGCACAATGTTCAGATTTCTAAGTTCCACGCGTTCACATCGAAAAACAAAAAATGCAAATCTATTCAAACGCATTTGTGCGACAACCAGATGGAAAAATGTGGCGAAAAAATGATGGATTGGAAGGCGCAGCGAGCGTTGGTTCCATTCAATCCATTCCACCCCATATCCTCCCCCCTTGAATGCGGCAAGGAAGTCCAGGTGCTTCATAATTGCCTGGGGCCAAAGCGAGCATACACAAACATTTTGGATGGGACAGCAAGACGAAAGAAAAGCATGCCGCCAAAGAGCAAACATTTCTGTTTGTGTGGGAGAGCAGGAGGAGGGGACTTGTTAATGGGAAACGGACAATGGACTGTTGGGGAAGGACTAACCAGATCGCGCGAATGCGCAGAGCAGCAAAAGGCGACTAACTTACTAATGCATTCCCTCAAAAAATGACTATTTTCGATGAAAGTTTCCAATAAAATTTCAAAACCAGATTCATTCGTCATTCCCCACATCATCAGTCATCAGGTCATCACAAAAGCATTTGTCACATTCACAATACCTTTTTACCAATTGTAATTTCAAAGTTCAAATTCAAGCAAAATAGACATTTTATTTTTGTCCTTTTCAGCCCTATACCATGCCGGACGGAGCGAAACGGCAACAGAATTCGTACCAGAGCCATCATCCACACTTTGGCAACCATTTGCAACAGCAGAAACCTGCGCAGAATGGCCCAATCGCTGTACAGCCATCAATTTCCACCATCGCCGACTTCCAAATGCCGCAACAACAACAGCAAATTGGTGCGCTGGACTTGAATGGGAAGGCAACAACGGCACAAAAGTTCATTAGAATGGCTGATAAGGCGAAGGAGGAACATGCAGGGGAAGTGTGCTTTTTCGGCAAAGTGCAGCTAAGGCACGCAGTTTTTGGAATTGCATTTGTTGAACTGCTCATTTTTGGCTACCAGGTGGAAATTGATTTGAGAAATTTTATTAAATATTAATTTAAAACCCTTCAGTTGATTGTTTCTTCCGTTGATTTGATACCGAATAGCGATCAGCCACCGATGGAGTCCCATCCAATTTCGGGACTGCTCACACTGCTTTCGCTGTTTCTTGCCATCACTGCTGTTGTTCTGCTTCTGATCGGTGTGCTCAGGCAATCGGCCTACTTGCTCATGCCTCATTTACTGATGCAGGTTGGTCTAGAAATTAACAAAGAATTAATTAACCAAAACCTTTCATAGTTTGCACTTTTCGTTGCCACTCTTCTGGTGATCGGATATTTGGTTCTGTGGCTTCTGGGTGGCATTTTGTTGCAAATCAACACAGTTTTTTACGATAAATCCAATCAGGAAGGACAAGGTTAACAACTATAAAAATAAAATACTGAATTAATTATTACTTAAACCTTCAGAAAAATCGCATCACAATTCGCCAATTCAAGCAACTATTATAGTTCCCCAATTGAAGTGGGCTCTACTGCTGATTCTGTTTGTGTTTGTGCTCCTCATGGCCTTTCAAGTTTGTAAAAATGTATTTTGCACACAATTTTATTTATTTATAGATTTGGCTTACTTGGATTGTCTTCGCCATGTTTCGGCACTTGCGATCGCAGAACACAACGAAGTCGTTTGAAGATGTCTGTCTGAGCGTCAGCACCGGCTCGCCGACAAGTCAAAGCTCCTCCAAACAGCATCAGAACGGCATCTTGCCGACACCTTCTTCGAGCCATTCGCCCACTGAACGCACGAACACCACGTCGATAAACAGCAAAGAGGAGACGGGAATTTGAAATTTGAATACATTTCACTGCAACATATCCTTTTTTTTTGTTTAATATGCCTATTCACTTTTGCATCTTTTGGAAGTGCCATTAGCAGAAATAAAGTATCAATCAAATTCAATTTGTGGAATATTGGAATTTTGATCAATGAAATACAATTGTTGTAGTGTTGAACTCAAACAAATCTATTGAAATAAATTTCGCATTTTTTCAGCTGATCAAACTGCGCCTATTAATTTTAATTTTGCATTTTATGCCCAAGCATGAGCAAATATCCACTAGTCTTCTATCACTCAAAGTTCTCTAATTTCACAAAATTTAAGAATTTAATGTGAATAAGGAGTCTATTCAAACAAAAGTAGCCTTCAACACTGAACAGTGAACACCTATCGCATTAACGCAGATAATTTCGCGGGCCTATAAAATGAGTCCCAACGAAGATAAAATTCAGAAGTCAAAGAATATTAATTCCAATTCCAAAAAAGTTAAACCCATAAAATGGCAGTCTTTTTATTGTTGGCTTTTGTGTTCGTTTTTGTTGCACAAGTCTCCGCCGGCACAGGGAATGTTGCGCTCGGACAAACTCGCCAAACCATTCAAGGCTTTGGCGGATCAAGTGCCTGGATGGGGGCAATGAATGACGCGCAAATGAACACATTGTTAGTAGTGGAGCAGCTCTGACAGAATGCGGATCCTGGTGTTTTTAGGTTCGGCAACAGCAACAACAACCAGTACGGGCTGAGTCTGATTCGTTTGCGCATCGATCCGAACAAGAACTGGGGGGACGAGCTGTCCAACGCTCAGAAGGCTGCCGCTCGAGGCGCACAAGTTTTTGCCACTCCGTGGACTCCTCCAGCATCAATGAAAAACAATAATAATGTGGTTGGGGGCTCACTCAACAGCTGGATGTACGGCGCATATGCGGACTACCTAAAAGCTTCGTGGACGCAGTCAAGGCGCGCGGAGTGCTCGGTGAACAACGAGCCGGACATTCACGTCACCTACGAATCATGCGATTGGAATCCACAACAAACACCGACCCAATTTTGGTAATTCAAAATTTAAATGTGCAATTCAATTCCTGTCAAAAGAACGATGGAAACGCGCTCTCCAAAGTGGCGATCGTTGCCGGTCACATTTATGGTTCCGGACTAGCGGACTACCCAGCCGCATGGAGCAAGGGTAAACAAGTATGGATGACGGAGCACTACAACGCGGGCTTCGACTGGAACAGCATGATGCAGACGGCGAAGGAGATTCACGTAAAATAAAATTTGAAAAAATTGCGGATCTCCAGCTCGATCCATTATTCTCAATTTGGGAGTTCAATCAACTTAAACTTCATGGAAGCTTCGGAGTTGGAATATTCTCCGTTTCCAGGACTGCATGGTGATCGCCCAGTACAACGCCTACGTTTGGTGGTGGTTCGTGGATTTGGGCAACGAATTCACCAGTCTTACCGATCGCAACGGAGGAACAACAAAGCGGGGCTTTATTTTGGCGCAATGGGGCAAATACATCCGACCGGGATTCCAACGAGTGGACGCTACCTCCCAGCCAAGCAACAACATCTTCTTTAGTGCCTACAAAAACGGAAATAAGGTAAATAAGGATTTTTTTTTAATTTTCTTACAATCTGCCTTACAGGTCGTGGTTGTGGTGGTGAACATGAACTGGTCGGACGTAAGCCAAACAATCTCGCTTAACGGCGGCCCCATACCTGGATCATTCACTCCGCACATCACTTCCCAATCGAAGAGTTTGTCCAACGAAGCACCTGTTCAAGTGCGCAATGGTGCCTTCACCTACAATATTCCCGCACAAAGCGTTACAACTTTTGTGTCCAACTGAAAGGTCATTTTACGAGCGGATTTTAACTATAAATGTTGCAATATTAGACTACTATTTACATATTAATGACCTATTTCACCTACAGCTACATAGTTTTTCTACTCGGTTTAGCATTTATAATTTACCTACATAATTCTATCATAAATAATATTTTATTTAATGCAATAATTACGTATTTACAAACTGTGTATCAATTCAATACCATGTAAAAGGTCCAATAGAATATGTTCATGAAGACGAACGCCACCGGGAATAAAATTCGTGATTTCTCATCAATTTTGTTGGCCATTTCGCGCCCTCTGAGTTGATACAATGTTCGCTTGATTCGTTTTGTGCGGCGATTCATCTAATAAATAATTCTGAATTTTAATAGGTTATGAGCGATTTACCTGATTTTTAATCACTTTTGCCGATTCTCTGAAGGAATTTTTTCTCTGCATTGTTGGCGGCCTTTCTTCATCGCTGAATGGAGAATGTCTAATAAAGGAGAAATCTGGGCTCAGGTGGTTTCGGCTGAGTTTGCGCATTTCTTCTTCCGGAATAGTCGAACTTATTGCGGAATCTGTGTAAAATATTTTGCTGTACCGAATTCCGAAATTTGCTTCAATCTTACCTCTGTCATTAGTATATCCCTCATCCTGATTTATTCTGATCTTTTTTGAGCCCATTACGTTTCCGTTCGCTAAAACTTCGCATCTTTTCCGCCATCGCCTATTGAGTTTGAATTTTAAGTTGAGCATAGTTACTATTTTCCACCTGTGAAGATGCTCGTTTGTTATTATTTGATTTAAGACTTGTTCGGAAATTGACTCTTCTGGTTCTTCTTCCTCTATGATTGGCTCCGTTACCATTGTTGTTCCGCCCAGAATAGAATTCAGTGTTTCCGAATCAACAACTAATGGAGCCTCTTTTGTTTGTTGCGAGAATTGGAAGAGGTGTTCTTGGTTCTTTGCAAAATGTGCCATTGTGTATTCGACATTGACTGCGAATACAAATGCCATGCACATGCCCATCCTTGATTTTAAGAGGTTGAAAAAAGAGTTCATCAAGTATTTTACCATGCGTCAATTGCCTTCATGTAGGAAACTTCAGGAAGGGCCAATTTTACCGCATTCGCCTGAAATGCCATTTAAAAAATAATTCAAGTTATTTATACTTGAGTCGAAATGGTGAGCATTGTATGGATTGAGAGCAAAACCCGAGCCGGTGCTGAATCAATGTCCAGCCAGAAGTTGAACCTGCAAATTTCATTTAATTCATAAATCTTTCCCAATTACCAGGATATAATGACAATCAAGGCGGTAGGGAGATAAGTTTGAATCACATGGTGAAGCATCGCTCGCTCAACTAAATATACAATTTTTTATTATTTTTAATTTATTTAACCGAAAAAAACTGCCGTCATACACGACCAAACTCCTAAAGGATATGTGCCATTGCATACGCCTGTTTCAATTCCAACCAAATTCATATCTGAATGTCGTGAATTCATTTATTTAATGCCGAAATTGCTAACCTGGCATCTTAATATCCATGTTTCTGTCAATCGGTGCCTGAATTGCCCAACGGAGTCGCAGATGCGTTTCAGGATAAGCGTCTGAACATGTTAAGAATTGAGGGATTTAAAAGGAAATTGTTTACAGCTCAGAATCCTGAGCTCACAAATTTGTGTGTCCAAGGGATATTTCCATAGATCCATTGTGCAAATTGCTACAAGCGAAATTCGACAATCATACCAGACTCTAAATCAAACAATCGCAATTTTTAAGTGTTTAAGGTTACCTTCCGTCTGGATATATGTTAACGCAAAAGTTGTCTTCAGTGATTTCCTGAAACGATGCGTGCCTTGCATTTGCGAAATAAAGATCAGGATGCCAGATTTTCTGCAATTGACAAACAAATAAATATTGAAAGAACCACTCATACTAATACTATACATACATCAAAAATAGTCCTATCCCGAATCAACAATGGTCCACTTTCATTGTGCTTTAGCCGTTCATCAGTCCACTCCTGCAAAAATTGAATCTTTTTTACTGAAAAAATTGAACCTGATAAAAGTAAACATCCAGTTGATAGTCCATTGTTTTGGCACTGAAACTAGAAATACCCTCTATGTACATTGACATTGACACATTTGTAGCGCAGCCTAAATTTCAAAAATGATTTCGTAAAAGTCCAATTTGGTTGACCTTCATCCTGCGTTGGAGTCGCGTATTTATTATAGCGCTTGGCATCTTTCAGCATTGACATAAATTCTAAAATGTCAATGGTTTCCTTAACTTTTAGTGATATTTTGGGTACCTTTGGTTGTAAGCATAGTGTGTTCTCTTTGCAACTCAGCTTCTAAGTGCTGAGTTATTGAGCTGAATGAAATCATCCACAATGTGAATTCAAGCATTTTCTGCGGGATTGAATAATGAATATTGCAACTTTGTGAATAAGCAAACATGTAAAGTAGAGGTTCATAGTAAGAATACATATGAAAATAACGGTTAATTTGAAAAATAAACGTTTATGCTAGCAATGATTGCTACTTGTATGGAATTTGTTGTACATTGAGTGATATATCCGCGATCCGCGTATTCGCGAAAAGAGACAATTTGTGCATGGAGATATTGTGTAAATAATTTAGTTGAGTATCAGATAGTAGGACCAATAACACAGGTTCATGATGATGAATGCCATTGGGAATAAGATGCGTGACTTTTGGTCGATTTTGTTCGCCATTTCTCTGCCGCGCAGTTGATTTAGCGTCCTTTTTATAAGTTTGGCTCGTTCGCTCACCTAATATTTTATCGAATAAAGATTAATTGATTTTAATTCACTTGGTTCCTGATCACACGTGCCGATTCACGAAATGAATTTTTCCTCTGGATATTTGGTGGAATTTGATCACCGCCATACTGGAAATGCTCCGGCATTGACCTAATTGGACATGTCAATGTAAAGGTTAAACAAACACCCATCTCAAACGCCACCTTGACAGCTTTTTTATCCGAGGGTCGTCAATGTTGTAGAATTCTGGACTCAAGTGGTTTCTGCTAAACTTAGGCACGTCGTCGTCTTGCGTTGTGGTGCTTACATCATCTGATTCTGGTTCTATAATTGGAATCAAACGACTAAAAAAATATCCAACTCAAATTTTGTACCTCTTTCATTGTTCTCTCCCTTAGAACCATCTTGATTACTCTTGTAGCTCCGTGCACTGATCGAATCGCGCATTCGACTCTTCTTTTCGCCCATTACGCGACCATTCGAAAGCACACCGCAAACTCTTTTTCTCCAATGCCTAAAGAAAATAACTAGTAAATTTTAATATAATTACTAAAAACACCTGTGCATTTGTTCCGATGTTATGAATCTCTCCATTTCTTCTTGAGCCACTGCCACTTCCGGATCTTCCCTTTGTTGTGTTGCAACTGCTGCACCCAAAATTGAATTGAGTGTTTCCGAGTCGACGACGAGAGGAGGTTGTGCCACATTTTGTTGGGCGGCAAATTGGAAAAGATGCTCCTGGTTCTTAGCAAAATGCGCGACCGTATACTCGACCATCACAGCTAAAAGTGGGTGATAAAAGATTGTAAAATCTAAAATTATATAAAGTTACCAAAAACAAATGCCATGCACATGCCCATCCTTGATTTTAAAAGAGGTTGTGAGCGTATAAAAAAGAGTTCATCAAATATTTTACCATGAATCAATTGCCTTCATGTAGGACACCTCAGGAAGAGCCAATTTCACTGCATTTGCCTGAAATTTGCTTTTAGGCTTTTTTTTGGGGTACCAATGTTGCTCACTTGTGTTGCTATAGTAAGAAGAGTGGTAATCGAAAGAGAAACACGGGCAGGTGCTGAGTCAATGTCCAGCCAGAAGTTGAACCTATAAGGGCAGAAAGTGTATTGTATAATTACTTAATTACAAATACAACTTTTTTACCAAGATATGATTACGATCAGTGCGGTTGGAACGTATGTCTGGATGATATGGTGAAGCATTGCGCGCTCAACTATAAATAATTTTTATTAAACATCTTAAACGAGATCAATTTTTTTTACCATAAAATACGGCTGTCATGCAAGACCAGACGCCTTTTTAGGAAATTTTAATTGATTATTATATAATTAAGTGTTGTTTTCACCTGTAGCGTAAGTCCCATTGCATTCGCCGGTTGTAATTCCCACCAATTTCATATCTGAATTGTGAAATCAGGACTTATTATTTTGCCGATCTCTTTGCCTGGCATCTTAATGTCCAAATTCCTGTCAATCGGCGGTTGAATACGCTTTGACCAGCGAAGTCTTAAGTGCGTCTCAGGATATGCATCTGATTAATACAATATCTTTTAAATTAAATTTTATTGCTTACAGCTTAGAATTCTCAGCTCACATATTTGTGAGTCCAGAGGGTATTTCCATAAGTCCATCATGCAAATTGCAACCAAAGAAATTCGGCAATCGTACCAAACTCTGAAGTATGAATATTCTCTTAATAAAAAACAGTTAAGCATGTTTGATTTTACCTTCCATCGGGATAAATGTTAACGTAAAAATTGTCTTCAGTGATTTCTTGGAATGATGCCTGTCTTGCGTTTGCGAAGTAAATGTCCGGATGCCAGATTTTCTGGAGCGAGAAATAGTTTGTTTATTAAATTGAATTTTAACTATTACGTTGAAAATGGATCTATCTCGAATTAACAATGGTCCACTTTCATTGTGCTTCAGCCTTTCATCAATCCACTCCTACAAAAATTGAATCCTATAACTAAAAACTGAACTTTTCTAGACCTGATAAAAGTACATGTCTAGTTGATAGTCCATTGTTTGTGCTAGAATTTAATAAAATAGGTTCTGAATTCTTTGTGAAAAATTACCGCTGAAACTAGAAATACCCTCGATGTACATCGACATGGAAACATTAGTTTCTCTCTCTAAAAGTTTCAAGAGTGAAAAATAGTTTGTTTAAATCTTACTCAAGTGTTGCGTTGGTGTGGCATATTTGTTGTATCGTTCATCGTCATCCAACATTTTCATAAAATCTAAAATGGAAATTACAAATTATAAGTTTTCGTACAATTCACACCTTTTGTCAGAGGAACAATGTGTTCATAATGTGTGTCAGTCTGTATGGATTGTGTTAGCGAACTAATCGAGACGAACCAAAGCGTTAGTTCGAGCATTTTTGGAATGCACGGAATATAATATTTGGGCCCAATAATGCTGGAATAATTAATTGTGTGCAGCACGATTCCTAAAAAGAAAGCTCTTTTATGGAAAATGAGTGTGCAAAATAAATGCAATTATTGTCAACTTTTAGATAATTCATGTTTGAATCGGTGAATAATGCAATTTGGTTCCAAAGTAGTAAAATGAAGAATTTTTTACATTTTTGTGGGATTTTTTGTTTCAGCCATAAGGATCAAAATAAATTGATCGCATCAAATTTCACACTTGTTTGAATGTTTCGTCCGTCTCAAATGATGTGCAATCAAGAATTCACGAAATATAGGCGAGAAAATCGATCAACTAAAGCCAACATTTGTCTCTGTTACTTGCGGTTTTAAAAGATCGGGTTTAATGTGTTTAAAACGACTTTTAAAAATTAAAAAATTATTTAAAAAAAATATTCGATCTGAAAAGAGTGATTGAAACACATTTTTCGCTAAGCACACATCTTGCAGCTCCAAAATATCATCCAACTCAAACATATTTCCGTTCTTTCGCAAAGTTAGGGGGCAAAAAATGAGCCCAATTCGCCCCCTCCTTAAACCGCTTATTTCCTCCTTTCCATTTGGCTGGAAGGAAGATCGCAAAGGACGAGCATATTTTTTCGCACAAAGGTAATCTTTCTCTTTGATGGGCAGAGAATAGAGAAAGAACCAGTATGTATGGTATGTTGCTAGAAAAAGGTTGCGAAGTTGGATAAAATTTTGCTTCTCAATAGTCTGAGATTTTGTATGTGCTTCAGAAATTAAGAATTAGGTATTAATTTTGTTTGGATGAAATGAAGATGGAAAATATTGCGTGGAATCCTCATCAATACGGGAAAAAGAAAGCCAAGTGCGCGGTGGACAAAACATCATTCCCATACATTTACCGGAAGTTGAGCCAAATGCAATTATTTTCTCAATTTCATTAGTTGGCTCAATTCTTTAGGCAAAACCGACGCTGAATATACTTATATTACAACAACAATCTATGAAAATCCATCTAGTCATGCTAATGTTGGCACGAGAAAATACATTTGCATGTATCATGGGTTGGTGCCAAATTGGTCTCTTAGCGACTAGTAGTGATTCAATTGGCCACAAGTCCACAACCTCTACTAGTTGCGACTGTGCCTAATTTGGCATTCGGCTCGGCAGATTTTCATGGAATGCTGTGTTGAACAGATGTCATTTGCATAAAATGTTGCCTTTGGCACAGCAATATTGGGAAATTAATCTGTCCTTGTGTTAAAGTAACGGAAACAGAGAGCATTAACGCACAAAGACCAATGAATAAAATATAAAAGAGATTGTCAGTCAGAAATTTTAAAAAAGAATTCAGAAAGAATTAAGAACCGAATATAAATATTTGTCTGTCTCTGATGTCGGAAAATGGCGAGATTAATTTGTGGGAAAGTGAAAAGGCAAAAGGCGCAATCGGTCGGAAAAATTATGTTCCGCCTCGACTGGAAAATATGCCCTCAAACTGTTTGAATAAATTATTGTGTCGAGTCTGCACGTCTGCCGACAATATTTATTGAAGAAAATAGTAAAATATATTTGAGGGCATAGCTTATATTGATTATTCTGAACAAAGAGAAAGGATATCAGTGACGTTTTTTTGGATAAATTTGAATAAAAGATCCTTCACATTTTAGGGCATTGAGACTTTGAGACAGCTAGAGCAATTTTTCGCTCACTCACTCAGAGACACCCTTTTTCGGCATTTTGAGTTGATGATGGTGGCGGTCCACACACTCAAATTGGCCCCTATTATTGAGTCCCGGATGAAAAGAATGGGGTCCGGACGGTGGCAAAAGAATTGGCGGTATTCGCAGAAGGAAAGCAGCAGTAGAAGGTGGTGAAAGGGTGCATATCCCCACTTCCATTCAACTCTCACCTCTTTTGGCACAATTGCCATCCGGTCCAGGGGCAGAATATGACGGAATAGGGGGTGTTCAAAATGGATTTGGCGAGTTTCGAATGGATTTTGCCGGGCTAAAGCGTCAAAAATGGACAAAATTGCAATGGCAAATCTGCGTCACAAAGGGACACTTAATCGTTGTTGAAACTTAAAGTACCGGTCTCTGGTACTGAGTACTGATTCTTTTGAATGCATTTTATAAAAAAAAGATGAATAAGAAAATTTTCATGAAAATATATGCGCGGAAAAATAATAATTAATTTTTGAGCATGGAAACGTTGTCCGTTTTATAATCAGTTTTTTTACTAAAATTCTTTTTCCGTGCTCAATTGTGTGTGAATTCTGGCCGCCAGGGCAAAAACCAGCGGGAAGGGAAGGAGAAGCAAATTGCAAAGGGAACAAAACTTTTTTTTTGCCGTAAAATGGGCTCCCCTTTGGCGCTCCTTTTGATGGCCCGACGAAGAGCCCACACTTGAGAGAACCGATATGAAAAATATTGGCTTGACAGAAGGATAGAACAGTAAGAAGAGAGAGCGAGAGAAAAATGGCGATATTCAGGCTTTTGAATTCACATGTTCGAGTTTCAAATTTTTTGTTAATGAAAATAGAATGGGGATGACTGATATTTGATTCCTTCAGAATTTTCGCTAATCCAACTTTGGGCACGAAATTCCCATCGCAGTTGGTTCGTCATAATCGTCGCCAGAGTTTGGCAAACAAAATATAGAACTTAGAGAATGGAAATGGAAGGATGGGAAAATGGAACGAAAAAGGGGCACAGCACTTGCTCTTAATTAATTTGCATCCGCTTGATGAAAATTTTTACTCGTGTTGATAAACACAGTTTCATTCCATTTAAAAGTGCTTCTTTACGTTGAATTGCAAAACCCAAAGAATCGAATGACAAAATATTAACAAAATCAACTAGAAAAAAGATGCATATAATTAAGTATTGCGCCACAAGTTCATTTTGTCTAAGAACTCCCAAAGGAATCGTGGTCGTGGTCGCTTAGTTTGTCAGCACATTTGCGTCTAATTTTCCGGGATCTGTTTTGAAAGAAGAAAATGCTTCTGGGGCGATAATCAAATTTTGGGAACAGCCAATCCTAACGGCGAAGAACAGGGAAGAGGAAAGGATAATGCTGCCGGAACAACAAAAAGGCGCGGAGGAGACATAATCATGCATGTGGGGAAGTGGGAGGAAGGGCCGAAAATGGAAAGAAAAAGTTCTACTATTCGTGTCTGTGTTCGTCATATTTAGGGTCAATTTTATTATATTTTTTCATTAATCCTTCGGTTTTTCCTCAATAATTATTCTGTTTTGCGCTTTAATGGCCTGTGTGCTGCTTGCCTTGCTGCTGCTGTTCTAAATGTGAGAGAGAAAAATGTGTGAATCATCCGAAATCGATATTCAGCAATCGACAAAATGAATGTAATATTCTGCTATCCTTACTAAAATGCATAAATTTGTCTTGATTTTGGCCTTCTTGTTTCAAGTGTGTGATTTGGAATATGTGACAACAACTCGCTTCTGGCTAAATCTCACGTAATAAATAAAATACAAATTCTGTTAAATAATAATTACTAGGTGTAATGGCAAACCAGCCATTGGCCGGCTTGGATTCTTCTACACTCGTGCTACGGTTGCATTAAATTTTATTTTGAGTTTAAATAATCCAATTTCTCAAAGGAAACGATGATCACCAAAATATATCCAATTCTGGACACAAAAATGACAGCTAAAGACTGGCCATTCACAAAGGACATCAATTCATGGACATATTTTGACCAGGAGGCTTGGTCCTTTGAGCTCGTTTTTCTGACTGATTGCTACATTCTGAACCAATGGAACAGATGGAAGCGCGAAGTAGGCTCTGAAAATTAAAATATGGCTAATGAATCACTCTCAGTGTTGTGCGCATGAATTCACTTTTGCTAGTTATGTTGAAGGAACAGGAACCAAAGGCGTCAAATCTAATTGGCTCTCTAGTGATTTTGCTCGAGAAAGGACTCCAAGAAGGTCTTTTTTAACTAATACTTCTTTCGAAAGGATATATTGTTAGGAGAATTGGCAAATGCTCGTTTGAAATGCGCACCGCAAATCCAAAGATTCAGCGATTGCGTGATCAGGTTCCTCAAAAAATTTTGCATACCCTCAGTGGAACAACAAAATTTAGCGTAACGGGATACGACGCGAACAAGAGCGCAAGTACAAAAAGCAGTGTGAATATGACATTGAAGAACATCCCAGAGACAAAAATGGCTGAGTTTTTTTAATTTTCATATTACATATATTATCTATTTTTCCTACAGGTTTGGCTTTCCCAGATTGGTATCTTGACGATCAGAACACAGTGAATTAAAAGATGAATTTGAATTTTAAATTAATTCAGATTGATCTGAAAGATTTGCTTATCAACATGGCGGATTATCAATTTGACGCCTGCGGAAACAGCAATTTTCAGTGGAAAGGAATGAGAGGAATTGTGCCCGTTGATGGTCCTTTGCTTACCGTTCGACGAATTTGTGCGCCGAAGGATGGAAACATTACGGTATTTTTAAACTTATTTTCGTAGTTTAAATTTTATTCAGAAGCGGGGTTGGCTGATTTGCGATCCATCATTTGCTTATGGGCACAACATTGCGTCTTTTGAAAGTGAAGAGGGCAAAAGACTATCAAAATACGATGTGTTGGGAAAATGTCCAAAGTGAGAAAGGCGTGTTTATTGGACTAGCACTATAATTATTAATTAAATAGCTCATCCAGCATTCATTTCCCTTATAGAACCGCTTTTCCAAAATCCAAATTAAATGCATACCATAGATTGTTATTAATTCGAACTAATCGGAAATATCCTATGACTTTCTGCTAGAATTAATCCCATGATAGATGCCATCCAGCAGGTGAGCTAATATAATAAATCCAGTTCAATTAAAATAAAATTTGAACACGCGGTTTTTGGTGCCGTTCAATTATTCGAAGTGCAAGCACTAAAGCGCGTTAATGGAGAAAATTCAGCGGATTTATTTAAACAGACGGCGGAATTGCGATTTCCATCTAAATTCCCTGCGTTAATTAATTCGAGTGGTTGAGGATGCTTTATTTAAACAAAAGGCACATACGCCAAAATCCACATTTACTCATTTAAAGAATTTATTTCTAAATTATTTTAGAAGCGAATCAAACCCCAAAAATGCGCCTTTTTGTCATCTTCATTTCGATTGCAATTGTACAAGTTGTAATAAGTCAATCTGAAGAAGAGCAACGAGTTATGCAAGGACAATCGGAAATGCAAGAACCGAGTGTGTCCAGTGGTAGCGAAGAAATGGGTGCTCCAGAGGCCGAAGAGGCTTCGGCACGCAAGAAGCGTCAATTCACTGTTGACAACAGAGTGAAGCGTCAATTCACGGTTGACACCAGGGTGAAGCGTCAATTCAAGCTTGGAAACAGAGTGAAACGACAATTCAAGCTTGACAACAGAGTGAAACGACAATTCGAACTTGAACGCAAGAAACGTCAATTTACGTTGGGCAACAACGTTTAAAATAGAAAACGATGGAAGCCGATGAGATCCATAGCCAAATAAAGTATAAGACAGAGAGCTTTGATGATAAAGTACAATTTGCTTTTGGATAAATGTTAACGTGTTAGTTAGTATACACGCTGGAAATTTTTTATTTCCCTTCAAATTATCAATTATTATATATTGAGTAGATTAAGAGAGTATGTATCCTGTTTTTAGTTTTCGCATGAATTTTCTTCCACTGACTTCAAAACCGGTGGCACCGAGTTGTCTCGGCTGAAATCTATTTTATTTAATTTACAATCCTTCAAATTTCATTACCTCTGCGTCTGCGAAACCAATTTCATTTGCTTCATCGCTCTTAGTAGATCGGGTTTTTGTTGATTGTTCAGATCGCCCAATGATTGTGTTTTACCACCTAATTGAGAGCTGGAAATTTGACGCAGAAAATAGATCAAAGAATAATACATTCGCTGAGATAAAGCCGTTGTGTTGACTTCAAGCTTATTCGCCGCAAAAATTCCTCATCTGAGCCCACACGGCCCACACGTTTAACGCTGCCTTCGGGATCCAGCAAAACCTCTCTGGCCTTGGGGTTGAAGCCGCGGTGCGATGTTTTGCGTTGTGGAGTCGAACCACCGCTCATCTGAGGAAAGCTCTCGAGAAATGAGACTAGAAATGAATGTTTCCTTTAGGCTAGCGATTTTTGATTAATTTTCGCATATAAGAATATTAATGGCTGCAATGCGAATGGAATGCCCAAAATGGCATTGATTGAAACCCTGCAAATTTTTGTGTTTCCATGGCATTGCAATCATCCATTACAATCATCTCGGACGGCGGCTTCTTTAATCCGTAATAAACGCCCACACGACAAAAAAAGAGCGCAAAATGACGAGCTCGTTAGCAAATAGGGCGATGGGTGGAAAATAATGGGAAAGGGGATGGATATGGATACAAGACGATATAGAATGATAATGATTTAAAAAAGTGCCTTTTGATGAACTTCATCCGAACGAATGTTGAAATTAGCGATTTATTCTTTTAATTCAAAATCCTGCTTTTGATTCCAAATTATAAGTTGCTAATGACTAATGTGTTTTATTTTTTATACCAAAAAGATGGAAAATTTGGAAACAATAGCATGATTAGGACATGAATTATGAATTATAAATAAATTATAATCAATAATCATAAATCAAAAATAAGGGAAAGATTTTCGCAATGCAAAGTGACAAATGCTGCGTAGTAAGCAAAATTTATTTCAAAGTTCACTAAAATAGAGTTATCTTTTTTCCTATTATTATAATTTCTGTTCACATAAGACATTAGTATGCCATACATCAAAATTTTTAATAAATTGGGAACTAATTTTTTGATTAGAACCACCCATTCAACCATTTTAATAAGCACTCATTATCTTTTTCAGGCACACACTTTTCCAGTTTCCACACAATTACCTCACCCTATCGATATTTCCCACATTTCTCTATTTCATTTGCATTTCGTTCACGCTACGTTTTCTTGCCCATTATCCCGGGCAGACATTTCCGAGCACGATTAAAATGCATCATCTAGTCTGTTTAATTGTACGCAGTGGGCGGAAAGATAAAGCCAATTCCGCATTTGCCGAAAAGATGGACGAACTCAGGTATATTAAAATGCCATGGAAACCCTGGTAACTCGTCATTTTTAATATGCCAATGCCAATGTCGATTTTATTAGATCTCATTCTTCTAGGTATATTCTCTTTTTCGTATACAATTGGCCTGAATATTAGAAAAATAAGTTTAAATGAGCGAAAATGCATCACCATTGCCAAAGAGAAGGGATCCGGCTCCTCATCGCGGCTTCAATCACAAAGCTCGTGAAGTATTACTTGGGGAACATATCGTCCGGTCTGGGAGTGATGAGGCTATTACTGTAAAACGGAAGAAGAGCCTGACGAAATCATCAAGACTTCTTGGAGAGACCGGAAAGACGCAGTCCTGCTTGGATTTGAGTGCTGTAATAAAACAGCTCAACATAGCCCGGTATATATTAATTTTATTTCCGTCCGAAATTAATAGTATTTATGTCCCGTTCCAGAGACAGTTCGGAGCCAAAAGAATTGAATTCAGTTACTGAGCAAGCGAGTGGCGAAGCATAAAGAATTGCAAAGCAGGAATTCATGCAATCTAAAAGTCCATAATGCAATTTTTGAAATATGTGATGAATTAAAACCCGTAAATCCACAAATAACGTCTTATTAAAAATTAGATGTCATTGTACATTTGTGTTTTTCGGTCTGATTCCAGACACATTTTATTTATAGATCAGATCTTATTCTTTTCGTTTGATGTTGGATCGATAAGATTTCCGCCTTCAATTAATTTTCTATCCATCCTCATGTGAACAGATGCGCCCGGTTCATTGGCCATTGAGGAAAGAGTGATCAGAAGACCTTTAGTTGATCAAATGAGGACATCCCATCAATCATAATCAGTACATTCAGCTGTGGCAGCAGCAATTCCTTTCTTTTCCCGCTATTCCTTTGGATTTGGATTTGGACTAATTCAATTCTAAATAGCCTTACTGCTAGTATTCAATCAATTGTCTATCCACTCCAATGACGCAAATGAACTGGCCAATTGAGTCCACTCCCACGGGATTTGCCCAAATTCTGGTTTCAGCTGCTGTCTGGGCTATTGAAAGCTGTCTTCCATTGTGAAAAGGCCTATTGCCATGGAGAAGCAGGCAATTGTTCCCTAGATTAGTTTTCTACTAATACTTAATTTGACTAACTCGAATTTAAAAATACAATAGTTAGGTATATCATTACAGAAGTTAGTGCCATTGAAGAAAATTTATGAGCAAATAAATACCTAGGTATTCCTAAAATATCCCTTCTATTTTTAATCTACTCAGTCTTATTGCCATTGCATTTTCAGTTTCACGCATCAAGTATTCACGTATTCAGTACTATGAAATCATGATATACCTGTGTAGGCAACAAACTACTTTGGTTTTACTCCAATAATAAATCCCCTATATACTAAACGGCTCTTCTTCGGAACGCACTCGCTTGAATGGTCGCCACTTTGGCGTTGTTGGCGTTTTGTTCTCCACTTCCACTATTGTTATTTCATTTTACTTTTTTGCATTTTCCTTTCCCTGCAAACTAATTAAATTTTAATACCTTTGTTTTTTATT
>VAHH01000477.1:0-29701 GCA_013357305.1 Radopholus similis | reverse complement strand
GTTGTTGTTGTTGTTGTTGTTGTTGTTGTTGTTGTTGTTGTTGTTGTTGTTGTTGTTGTTGTTGTTGTTGTTGTTGTTGTTGTTGCCATCAGTGATTTCATTCTATCCAAAACGGCTATTGATTGGAATGATTGTGTTTGTTTGGCGAAGGAGTGGGAGGCAAATCAATCGACTCCCAGCTCCGGGGCTCTGGACGAGCAAATTTTATCACTTATCAGCCCCAAAAATGAACACAACTATCTTGTTGCAGTTTCTAGACCATTTTTCTGACAGAATAGACAGGAGCTGGCGTTTGACTTTAAAAGAATGAAATAAAAGTTTAAAGGAGAAACTTATTTGCACAGTGGCTCTTTTATTCGCAAGCAGAATGTGTGTGAATTGATCCAATTTGCGCTCTTCCATCATTTGGGCGCATTTTCCCCATTTGTTCGCTTCTTCCTCTTGTTGAGGCAGTCCCTGGTCTCGCCGGGCAACTCGGCGGACAGGTTGAGCACCCCAGCGTCGAACATTCTGTCCGCCTTGTCGCCCCTGGCGATGAAGCTGTCGGGTATTTCGATTTCCACCTTTCGCACGCATTCCTGCGCGAGGGGACCACCGAATGTTTGTTGTGAGAACAGGGGAACTTGCCACTGCCTCGTCCTCGCAGTTGTGGTAAATGTTCAGCTTGGGGTCGATGCTGGTCATCTCCGTCTCGCTGCCCTCCAACGCGAATGTGCCGTTCTCGTCGCTGAACGTCTGCGCCATCAGGTCGTCCAGGTCGGCTAAATCCATTCGTAACATCCACTCGCGATTGACAGGGCTTCCGTCTCACTCATGTCCACGTCGTACAGTTTGATTTTGGCGCCCTTGTACGGTTTTCCGCCGCAAAGAACCTGACCCCTGGCGGCCACACTCTGCAGCTGGCCAAACTCGATCGGCAGAATGCCGGCCATCAGCACGTCGGCACAGAGGGCCACAGAAAGGGAAGTGAGCACGACAACAGTGCCACACATTTTGTCGAGCAAATTGCCTGGAAAGTGACTCTAAACGAAAAAATGGCTGAAGGGGGAGGGAATCCCCCAATGAAGGGGCCAAAATGATGCAGACTCTGATGCCTTTTATCACTGAATTATCTCTTTCACGGGGACAGGGAATTTCAAAATGGCGAGTGGGAATTCGTTCGACGAATCAAGAGTGAATCATCGGGGGAATTCACTGCACCGTTCACACTCTTCTGTTCCGCCTCGTCAATCACCTTTCGGTAATCAGTGTGGCAACTGCGCGAGAAGGACCAGGTCCAACCGGGGTGGTGGAATATTAACATTGTAAAGTGCAAATGAAGGCTGAATATTTTTAAAGAAATTGATGCTAACATACTTATATGCAGCTACCAAAAGGGCAATTGTAATAGTAACTCTTCCTCTCCCTCCGTCTGCCCCACTTCCAGCTCAGCACTGTGCCGCCAGTCGGACGAACACAAAAATGGCTATGCTCGCGACTGCGGCGAAAACGGAGAGCGCCATGTTGGCGATGCCGAAGGCGGGAAAGAGAAGGCCGAGGAGGTTGTTGAGCAGCTGCGTCGTCAGAAAGCTGGCCAGCTTGACTGCCTGCTCGCGGCGGGACATCTGCCCGAATTTGGCGATGGCCGGGGCAAGCCATTCCCCGATCGGCAGGGAAATTCCGGCTGAGAGAAACCCCAATTAATCGCAAATTCAGAACGTTGCTCCCTGCCTTTTGCACCGGATTCCCCCTCGACCAGCAGCGTTTCGACCAGATCCGGCGAAGAAACTTCTCTCGCGTGTTTGGGGTTCTGTCTGATTTTCGACGATTGGCATTTCCGCAACTGGTGCAGAGTGTGCTCGCAGTTGAACGCGCTGTCCACCAGTTCCGCGTTCACATCGAATTGCCTGGCCATTTTCAAAAGACCGCAAAACCGGGTCAAATTGGCCACCAGAGACTGGTCTGCGTGAATTGACCGATTCGGCACATAGTGCTTTCAATTCCCTCACTTGCGCATTTCGCGTCATTTTCGCAGCCGATGTCCACTCTGATCGCCTGCCGTTCCACCGCGTCCCGGATGATTTGGTCCGACTGCGCCAGAATGGACTCCGGATCCAGCTGGCCCTTTCGGAATTCCGCGACCGCGTCATTCCTCTCCAAGAATGCCTCCAGTGCCTCAAACTGAGCCCGGTGGGTGCCGAGGTTGTGCGAGACCAGGTTGGCCACTTGCCGCCGCTTGTCTCTCCAGTCCAGCTCGTAGGCGAACTTGTGCCCCGCACTGGAGAGCACAGGCCAGTCCAGGACGTACTCGTTCGGGGACCTCTCCTAAAGGCGAACATTCCACAGATTCCTCCAATCCCCACTCACCCCCTTGTCGTCGATTGAGATCAGCTTCACCGCCAATTTCTGGATCACTCCTTGCTGCACTTTTTCCGCAATCCCCGTCAAATTCTGTCTGTCAGCCAACAGCGCCAACAAAGTGGCCAAGCTGATTTTGACCTCCTGGCCGCCCTGCTTCCGGAACAGCTCCGCCGGCAGATGGAAGATGCCCGTCCGCTGCTGCCCGCTGGCGACAGAAACGAGGATTTCTCCACGAGCGGGCGCATTCGACAGTTTCGCGTGGAAATAGGTTTGCGACAGACTCGCGGGCCAGCCCCCCACCGAAAGGGAGTAGCGCTTCCACGGCTGAATCTGCTCGCGCAATTGGCGAAACATTCGGTGGTGAGGCTGAGAGGAGGCTGTTCAGGTTGGTGGGGCGGCGAAGAACCGACCAATCCCCCGTCCGTCACGAAGGTGACGCGAATGCAGTACTGGCTCAGGTGCTGTGCCTCCGCCCTCAGGTGGACCTCAAAGTGCTCCTTGGTCTGGTAGTCGGCGATGTTCGCGTTCAGCATTTGCCCCTCCGCGTCGCACTCCCCGCCGAACACGGTCACCTCGTAGCTCCCCGGGGCTGTCTTTGCCGGCGGATTGATGGAGCCCCGAAAAATCAGCGGATCTCCATTAGCACTCACAATGGACAAGGGCAATAATAAAGCAACCAGCAGCAGAGGCAGAAGAAGCTCCATTGAACTAATGTAAAACGAGCAGAGAATACCCGAAATTGAAGCAGCAGAGGGAGAAGGTTTGCAATGGGCTGAGGGGGCTCTCGAGAACAATGGGAATTGATTTGGGCGAGGGTTGGGCACGACGACACGTCGAAGCTGGCACTCCCCGTGACCTCAAATTTGGTAGTCTGCAATTCCCTTTCGACTTTGATGCAAATCCCTCTCCGTTTCCATATTTTTATTCCGATTCCAATTGTGCAACTGCATTCACTGTTTCCAACTTCTGACTCCGCCGCCGTACTTCTGCTTCAGCAGCTGGTACTTCTCGCCCGAGCCGAGCATCATGTGCGTGGAGCAGAACCAGATGGGGCCCTTCTGGTCGCACATGAACTGCAGGTTGATCAGCCCGTCGTCGCGGGAGCAGCTGCCCGGCACCAACTGGCACTCGCAAATGGCGCATTTGAAGCAGCTTTTGTGCACTGAACGGGGAAGTAGGCGTTTCGACATTTGGGGGGACCTACTGGTGAACTTCTCGCACTGCACTTTGTCGTCCATCACGTCGATCCAGGTGCGACAGACGTGGCAGAACTTCTTCGTCGGTCCAGTTCCAAAATTCATTTTCCAATGGACAATGTTTGGGGATTGTTAGAGAAACAAAATGCTTTTTGTGCCGATTGATTTTCAGGCGAGTTGCCAAATACCCGCTCGGACCGGACCCAACACATGTCGCATTGATCGGTCGTTGAACGCAGAGGCCAAAAATAAAGTGGGGATTGCGTCAGAACGGACGAGCAATCCGTTTTTTCCTCCAATCCTCAAATCGAATCCAATTCTGAAATCCAATTGCGGGTGATACTTCGAGAACAAAGGCCGTTTTCTTCAGAAATAGTGGTGCGTGTTCGCCTCAGACGGTTCGGAATTTCAATTTCTGTCAAAGAGTGGGGAAGGGCTTCTTGACCGCCAATGGCTCTTCTCTTGCGATAAACAGCTTTCTCCATTGTTTGGGGCTTGGGAAGTGCAACCTGCGTTTTGCAAATTAGAATATTTCGAAAAATTATAAAATTAACCTTCGCGTGATCGCTTATGCCAGCCAAAGATTGATTGACTATTGCACGAGCTGACGCTTCCGAAGTTGTGGATGCCTGCTTAATGGAATTCAACAAAAAAAATGGCGTGTAATCGTCGCTTCCGAACTTCCGTTGAGCAATTAACGTCGTCAGCTTATTTGCATTAATTAAGTGAAGTTCAAGTCACGCCGGTTGACGCGAAAAGACGATTAAATCTACATTTGGGGGTATTCCATACTGGGGGTATTCTGTGTGGGGGTATTCTGCCCATGACTCATTGTAACACAGTTGGAAGCTGAAAACGTGAAAACCCAGCAGCAACCGAGCCATCAAGCGCAAAGTGTTCGAATACCTGCTGCAATCGTCTCCACAAAATCTAATAAACAAAAAGGGCCGTTCCTCACTCTCTCCCCCACATTTTACCTTTTCCGATTCTATGTTTTTATCGCAACATTTTTCTCCTGTTCCCCATTCTCAGCCAGAGAGAGTCTCTTTGCTTTGCTCCAAGCGTATAATTTGCTATCCTTTTTCACCTCAAAAACAGACAATTACGGGTGCTCATCTGTCCCGCGTTTGATTTTGGTGTGCGTCCCTGCACCCACAGAATGTATTTAATTTCGCCTAAAACGGTAAAACCATAATTGCTGCTCCTTTTGCGAGCCAAAAGGGATTTTAAGCAAATCCGTCGGTTGGAGGACAGAAATGGAGGCACAAATTGAGGAACCCCCACTCGGCCGCAATGAACAGTCCGATTTTGTGTGCGGTTTTGGTTGTTACATTGTATTTAAAATAATACATTCAACCAATTCGGTTTCCACGTCAGAGTGAGCATTTACGATTTATGCATGTAACACCGTTGCAATGGACAATACTGCAACTGCACCCGCCGTGGCCTCTCGGAGAGATACCAGGCACCAACGAAACCGTTCAAATCTATCCCCCTCCCCCAGCTCTCCGAGAACATCCGCATCGGCAAACAGCTGATCCCAACGCTGGTCTTCCACTTCCTGAACATCATCTGCAGCACCGTCTTCAACACCTGGGGCTACTTCTGCCTGCCCGGATACTACAACATGGTGGTCTCCGCGGCCACGTTCAGCTCATTCTGCAGTCTGATGATCGAGATCACCATGATCAAGTCTCTTTTGGACCCTTACCAAGCACACATGCCGCCCGTTCAGATTCCACCCGTTTTGAGGCTCGACTTCTTCGCGCTGCTAAAACCCATCCAAAACGTGTTCCGGTCAAACCGGATCGCAGATTTGGCGCAGAACTCGGTCGAGCCGATTGCCCTGAGGGACATCATCAACGGCAGGGAGCTGCTGAACGCGAAGGACGACGACTACTTCGAAATGCTGGGGCAGCTGTGGCTTGCCGCAAAATGACCCAAAGCCATTTCAAAGATAATTTCTATAGAAGCCGAGTTTCATTCAGGGAACAACGGATTTTGTTATAGTTCCGCCGAAAACCGGGTTTCTCTTTTTCAACGAGTCTGTCCGCTTCGCAAATTCTGGGTAAACCACCACCTGTCCTCATTAAAAGTTGTATGTGGAATTATTCACGCGGAGGCAAAGTACAAAGTATAGAGAAATGCAAAAGGCGATTGGCTGACGTCTGCCCCCCGCCTATCGAATAATCGCCAATCTTTCGCACTTCTGCAACCCTCTACGCCAGCCATTCGGCCATGAACAAGTCCTCCACTCCAGTTGACGTCGAGACCTTGGTCATTTTCGTCCTGGGCGCCTTAGAGTTGCCCATCGAGGCGGCGGTTGTGCCCATCTCGGCGGTCAACTTCTTCCTGATTGCGCACACCTCCGTGATCCACCGCAACCTGAAGTGCATCCTGCTCTACCAGAGCGGCCTCATTTTTGTGGTAATTTTGTAACTGTTGTAAAACACTAATTTGCGGCTTTAATAAGAGAGGCAATTGCCGCATAATCACTTGCACGCTGAAGTTCGTCCTGCTCGACCCAGTTGGCGCAGAGTCAATCCCGCCGATGCAGACTCTGTTCAGTTTCTGCGTGATCAATCGGAACTTCCTGGCCCATGTGCTGATCGTGGAGCGGGTGCTGGCCACTCTGCTGTTCAGAACCTACGAATCCACAAAGGGCTGGCACTTCACCGCCGTCTGGATGCCACTCGTGGTGACATCTTTCTTTAATTATTAACGATGACGCTGCCTCCTCCAGTTCGGCGCCACCCTCTACAACGTGCTCACGACCAGCACCCAGTCCATGTTCAACCTGCTGCTGACCAACTACGCCCTTCTGGCCGTCGCCCTGGTGGAGGTGGCCCTGTTCGGCTGGCTCTGGGGCTACAACTCGCGTGTGTACAGACGCAATGCCAATGCCGAGCGGATGTACACCCTTTCGGAACGATACCAAGTAATCCGAGAGTATCCCCCGCGACTTTTCCCGCTCCCGTTCAGCTCTCCGAGAACATCCGCATCGGAAGCCAGCTGATCCCCGCCCTGGGTTTCCACTTCGCCAACATCGCCTTCAACAACCTGGCCACCAACTGGTTCTTTTTCGGGGCGCCCGGCCCCAGCTACATGCAGTTCTCGGTGATCACAATCACCTCGTTCTGCAGTCTGATGATCGAGATCACCATGATCATGTTTCCGTTGCCACATGGATCGGCATTTCGCTCAATAACCTGTTCAGATACCATCCATTTCTGAAGCGCGACTTCTTCATCCTGCTGAAATGCAATATTTTCCGCTCTAACCGCGTTCGAAATGCCGAAAATGGTGGAACGGGGGAGGCAATTGCACTGCGGGACATCAACGGGAACGTGTTTCCGGACGGACAACAAGACCACTTTGAACTTCTGAAGAACCAATGGAATGAGACGCACGCACGGGGAGTCAGTAGGAAGTGATCTAACGATAGTTGAATGTTCCGTTTCTCGTTCTCGTTTAAAAAGGTCTCGTCCAAATTGCGTGAAAATGGATTGACTTTTACTGGAAAAGGCTCACGCAATTGACGGGAATGCGCCAAATGCTCAATTAGACAAAGCCAAATATTTTCTCACGCAAATGCGTGTCCCTTTCCCAAGCAAAGCACTCGAATTCCACTTCTGCTCGACCACCCTTTTATTCGCAAACACAATGTCCCGCCCGACACTGAAATTCTGAACATGAACGCTTCCGACAATTCCCTCCCATCCGGCGGCCAATCGGCCATCATTTGTCTGAGTGTGCTCGAAATGCTCATCAATCCGGCGGTTGTGCCCATCTCGGCGGTCAACTTCGTCCTCCTCTGGCGCACCTCCGTGATCCACCGCAACCTGAAGTGCATCCTGCTCTACCAGAGCGCCTGCATTTTCGTGGTATGAGCCAAAAGCCAAAACAAGTTGGCAATTTAAGTCCATATTCTGGTTTGTTTAAGCCTTTTTGTTTGTGCAGAGAAGCTTCTCCCGTATCGCAACGTGCCCTGCCCGGACTCGGCATACTGCCCTATGTCGTAATCGTGATTTCGCCGTTCTGCGGTATGATGATCGAGATCACGATGATCCTGTTCGTCCCTCTCATCCAATCAATTTACATATGTATCTGCCCCTTCCCAGGTTCCACCCGTTCCTCAGACGCGACTTCGTTGCCCTGTTCTCTAGACTCGGCAACGTGTTCCGCTCAAACCGGGTCAGAAACGCCAAACAGACAAGTGTCGAAACGGCAATTGCACTGCACGACATCAATGGCAAAGAACTGCGCAATGTGTCCGGCGTAAACGAGCACTTTGAGATGCTGAAGCGACAGTGGAAGGAGGGTCTCAGTAGAAGCACATAAGGGCATTTGTAGTGTTCTTTTACTAATTAGTAATTAGGTATCCAACCTTTTGATGGAATGTGATAACTGATGTTTGGAATTTGGATTGCCAAAATGCATCGTTCACAGGTTCTTTTTCCCAGACGCACAAAGCGCAATCTCGGACAGACTTGACCTCGATTCTTCAGCCAAGTTGCCATTATAGTCCACATTCCGTGCACAATTTTGTATTTTGCCTTCCGTCACTCCATTCCGAGAGACGATAGGGGATGAACAAAAGAAGACACGGAATTACTCTGCCCAGTCCGTGACGAGACGTGGAAAATAACATTCGTGCGTCCCCTTTTAATTTTTAACCGTCCCTTCTTTCTCTCCTCATTAGCACTGGGTGCTGGCCTCTCGGCTCAGCAAAATCCAAAAAGTGCAAGTGCAACATGAACAATTCCACGTCGCCAATCGACACCGTGGAAACCCGCGTCCTTTTGGCGCTGCGTGTGGTCGAGCTGGCCATCAGCCTGGTGGCGGTGCCCATCTCGGCGGTCAACTTCGTCCTCCTCTGGCGCACTTCGGTCATTCACCGCAACCTGAAGTGCATCCTGCTCTACCAGAGCGCCTGCATTTTCGTGGTCTCGTACCGCCGTCTGAATGCCACTCGTGGTCAACTTTAAACGCACATTTTGCATGCTAGGTCATTAGTTAAAAGGTGCAACATTGTGCATCAGTTAAAAGTGCAAAATGTAAACTTAATTAGCGTAAAGTTAGCTTACTAAGCTTAGTTCCTAGGTAAGCTAAATCTCAGCTTAAAGTTTAACTTAAGTTTAAATTTAATTATTTTTCATTATATAACCTTTCTTTTTAACTGTTAACTAAGCTTAAGCCAAACTTTAGGCTGTTTTAAGCTAAGCTTAGCTAGGAACTAAGCTTAAGCTAAATTTAAACTAAGATAAGTTTACATTTTGCACTTTTTAGCTGATGACATAGCACCATTCTGGAATTCTCGCTGTTCGGCTGGCTGTGGAACTGCAACGAACGACTCTACCGGCAAACACCGGTAAAGGAGTTCAACTTGTCCCAGCGATACCAGGCAAACGCATTGCACCTTAATCAAATGAATAATAACACGTTTCCGCATTTCATTTTAGCTCTCCGAGAACATTCGAATCGGGAAACAACTGATCCCGGCGCTCGCATTCCACTTCGCGAACTCGCTTCTCACCGTTTGGGGCTATGCAAGAGCACAGGGTTTCAACTACGTGTGGTACTCCGTGACCGCAAACGGGGCATTCTGCAGTCTGATGATCGAGGCCACAATGATCTGTTCGCTCCCCTCCGCCATTTCTGCAGTTTATTGGTTTATTTCCCCTTCAGTTTCCACCCATTCCTCAGATGCGACTTCTTTGGCCTGTTCCGCGTGTTTCGCCCCAACAGAGTGAGAGCCGCTCAGCCGGCGGGAGCTGTCTCCGCGGCCCTTTCAATGCGGGACATCCACGGAAAGGACATGCGGAACACTGGCGACCAGGGTGAACACTTCCAGATGCTCAGGAACCAATGGGAATGATGAGGGAGGGGGACCCAGAATGGAAAGGAATCAACCATTTGATTTATTCGATTTGCAATTATGTTGAGCTCTTTTGTGCGCAGACTATCGTTTCAGTGTCCTCCCGCCCTTTCAAATGACCGGTTCAGTATTCAGTTCGATCCTCTCCCCTCTCAGCCCAATCTGGCAGGGCTGAAGCCGACCAATTGCTCGCCGGGGCCGATGGAGGCCGGGTTGGAGGAGTACTCCTAATCAAGAATTGCACTGAATCCGGCCAAAACCAGCACCTTGTATCCGCGGTCGTCGCGCGGATACTTGGCGCCGCTGATCTCGATCTGCTCGTCCAGGCCGTGGACTCCGATCATCAGTTTGTAGATCCAGGCGCCGAGCAGTGCGCCAGCGAAGGGAACGGCCAACGGGATCCAGAAGTAGAAGTTGTTGTTGCTGAACACCTCCCAGCCCAGGCCCAGGCACAGCACGAACAGGCGAGGCCCCAAATCCCTGGCCGGGTTAATCGCGAACCCGCCGTTGTTGCCGAAGGTGAGGGCGATCTGCCAATGGGAGGGGGTTGGCCAAACGGAGGTGGAGCAGTGCCATGGTCATGGTGAGTCCGGCCAGCAGCGGAACCAGGCCGGCGGGGACGCGGTGCCGCTTGTCCGTGATCAGACACACCATGGCAGACAGGATGGCGGTGCCGATCAGCTGAACCCCGAACCACATTGCCCGGGCAGTCCCTCCTATTGTGGGGGCTTCCCACCTGGTCAGCGATGCTTCCGCACAAGCTCAGTCCCTGGCGAGGGTAGGTGGCGAATTGGGCGGCTGAACGGGGGGGGGGCACTCGACACTTTGTGTTATCGGTAAACCGAAAGCGTGGTCCCCCCGCAGGTCGCGGATTGACTGGCAATCCTCTGAAAACACGTGGGGTCTGGGGGAGAGAAGCCAACGTGAAAAACCCAAGTGGCCGAGAAAGGCGAGGGCGCTGCCCAGAAAGGCGCCGACCAATTGTGCGGGCAGGTAGAGCACAAAGCGGGCGGCCGAGATTTGGCCGTGCAGCAGGGCGCACAGCGAAATGGACGGGTTCAGGTGGGCGCCTGAAATGGCGCAAAGGAACACGCAGTCGGCAAACAAACCGGAGATTTGGGCGGACATGTAGACGGCGAACGCGAAGCCGAACCCCCAGGCAAGCTGGGCGCCCAGCGCCGCGGCTAGAGCGTTGCCCTGGGCGATGGAGAGGGAGGCAAAGGAGGCCTGGATGTTGGCGGAGACGCCGATCAGCTGAAGGGGTGCACAAGCGGGGCAAAGGAGGGACAGAGGGCACCAGCAGGAAGAACGTGCCGCTGAACTCGGCGAGCAGTTCGCGCGCCAGCGAGTGCTCTGTGCGCACTCGGCCGGCAATCGCTTGGCGCAGACGTTCCATTTCTGGGAGATTAAAAAGGCCCTAGTATTGCCAGAACAGGGGTCCCTTCAATGGCCCCGCTCTCCCCTTTTTGTCGAAATGGACGCCCATCCGCGGAATGGCAAATGGGTGTTTGCATTCTCGCCAAACGGGAAATAATGTTGGGGAGGAGGGAAAGTTATTTGATTGGGGAATTGGGAAATGTGGAGGGACGAGGACGCAGGAGAGGAGGATTGACGGGATCGGGGGGGAGGGAGCGGTGTTTCGCAAAATGCAAATTGGCGGAATGAATGGGGATTTGCATTCGGGAGTGGGGAGAGAGGGCCCCTCTGACAGCCCAAGACCAAACCAATCGGCGCGGAATGAGTCGTTTTTCGAGAGTTTGGTGAAAACACAGTCAAAGTCAGGCCGCCCTGCACATTGACTCGCATTCCTCGTTTATCAGCGGGAGGCGAAAACGGCGCAAAACAAACAACAAATTGGCTGAGTGCTCAATGCGAAATAATAGTATTCGGGCCAAATGGGCCCTTCCATGTGAGGGAAGGTGTCCATTGTGGCGAAAATAAGTTGGTGTCTGGGATGATTGCAGAATATTTAAAAACTATTAGTTGGGACAGCACAGCCATTCATTCCCCGTTCAGGGGCCCTCGTTTGGCCCTGTGGCATTGTGTCTGTCCCGCTGCAGCCCCTCCATCAGCTGGACGGGCACCAGACAGCTCTCCAGCTGCATCAGCTCCCCGAAGGCCCTGCAGTCGCGTGTGGGCTCAAAGCGCAGTTGCTGGCGACTGTGCCCCTCCTGCTGGTGTCCGTGCTGCGCCCACCAGTGCAGACAGGCGGGGAAGCAGGAGTGCAGCACCGCATCCCGGTCCGAAATGCAACTGCAACGGCAGCAGACGGTGTAAATAGACTTGGACTGCTGACTCCAGCTGGGCGATCGGCACACTGGCGTTGGGCAGCACGTGGTGGGGACAGAGGTCGGTGAAGGTGAACTTGTCGCCGGGCGGGATGGTGGGCGCCCGCAGCTGTGCGTAGCACCGCTCCCGGCACCGGTCCCCGCTCAGCAGCCAGCAGCACTTGTGCGCTGAGGAGGTGGGGACCGGGAACTCAGCCCCGTGCTCAGTGCTCTGTGCTCACTCACCCTTCTGCGCAATGACCGACTCTCCGCCGTGCAGCAGTCGCTCCAGGCAAACGCCCATCCGCTGCGCCTGGTCGCGGTCCAGCCCCGGGCAGTGGATGCGCCCGTCCTGGAGCATCCGCTCGGCGCAGCAGTGGCGCCACTCGGGGGCACAGCACGCGGAAGCGCCTCAAAAACTCAAAATGCGGAGGGATTGCGGCAGAACGGAGAGAACCAGAAAGGGTTGGGTTGTCCTTCCCCGAGAGATCGGTTGTCTCTTCCCCTGTTTCCCCTGTTCACCCCATCCGCACATTCTCTTCCCTTGACTTTTACCTTGCTGGATGAGCGCACTCGGCACGAACTGGGAATCCGCCTCGGCCTGCCAAAATGCGTGGAAAACGAAGAAAAGTGACCAAAACAGAGGGGGCATTTTCGGAGATTGGGGGATATTGTGCGGCCAGAAAGGGCCCAATGGCCATATTTATTGGGGCCTGGAGGGCCATCTGCCGCGGCAAACGGGGGAATTACGATGCTGGGATGATGATCTGCCGGAGTTGATGGGGAAAAGGATTGTGGGATGGGAGCGAAAACAGCCCATAAAATGGTTTCCGATGAGAAGGGCACTCCCAAAGGCCATCTGGCGGCATTCTTTGGCCGAAATCAGGAGTCTGTAGGGACGCGGGAAAGAAATAAATATCGAATAGTTGAATAATTGAATTATGCAATTTTAATTGAATCCTTTCTGCACGCAACAAGAGAACAGCACTCTTGGGAGCCAACATTTAATCGCGTCACTTCCCCAAGCCCCAATTAAATATGGGTGCCATTTGCTTATCGGAAGGAAAGGTGCAAATCTTGGTATTTGCGAAAAGCGCCTGTCGCGTGCCGAATTCAATAGCAGTTTTAAGGGAATTCGCCACAGTAAAACCAAAATGGACCTGCAACTGGCTGTGCTGCTTGCGTTCGGGGCCATCGAGTTGGTCATTAACGCGGCCGCGGTGCCCATCTCGGCGGTCAATTTGCTCCTGATCTGGCGCACTTCGGTCATTCACCGCAACCTGAAGTGCATCCTGCTCTTCCAGAGCGCCACCATCCTCGTGGTAATGCCCCAATTCCGAGCTGTTCGGCCCACCCCCGACAGAGGAGTGCCTGCCGACTGGCCATCGACGTGCTCAAGTTCGTCCTGCTCAGCCCGACCGCCCCCGAATTCATGGGCCCGATGCCTTCCCTCTACAAGTTCGCCATCTACAACAGGAACTTCGTGGCGCCGGTTCTGATCATCGAGCGGGTGATGGCCACCCTGCTGGTCAAGGCCTACGAGCACAAGACCAGCTGGGGCTTCACCGCTGTGTGGCCACCTCTCGTGGTGGGTCCAGCCCCCTCGACCAGGGTTGAACCGACAACCCAAGGGGACAACGCCTTCCCATTGACGGATTCCGCATTGTCCAGTTTGCGGCGTCCTTCTGCAACATTTTGGGCGACAACAGCCAGCAGCCGCTGGCCAACCTGATCAACCTGGTCACCATGTACGCCCTGGCCGTCGTGGGCTCAGTGGAAGTGGGCCTGTTCGTCTGGCTGTGGCGCTACAACGAACGCGTGTACAAGGTGTATATGGAGAACGACTCGCACAGCCTCTCGGAGAGATACCAGGCAATCAATCAAGCGACTGTTCTTTTTTATTGATGCTGAATGCCAGCTCTCCGAGAACATCCGCATCGGGAGGCAGCTGATCCCCGCCCTGGGTTTCCACTTCGCCAACATCCTGCTCAGCAACCTGATCAACACCTGGGGCTACTTCGACGCGCCCGGCCTGGACTACGTGTTTGCCTTCATTTGCACGGCTGGCTCATTCTGTGGGCTGATGATCGAGGTCACCATGATCAGGTCTGGTCCAGAGTCCAGATGTCCACAATTGAGTTTTGCCCCGATTGGAGGTACCACCCGTTTTTGAAGCGGGACTTTTTGGCGCTGTTCAAAACGGCCACAAACGCACTCCGGTCAAACAAAGTGGCCGATTTGGGACTGGGCGGTGCTGAGCCGCTTGCCATTAGGGGCATCTTCAACGGCAGGGAACTCGCGAACGCGAAGGAAGAAGACCACTTCGCAATGTTGGGCAGACAGTGGGAGAAGGGGACGACATAAATGGAAACGGGAAAAGTTCTTCTAAATAATAATTCCACAGATTTTGTTCAAAAACTATTCATAATCTTCTTTCTTTCCACCTCCAAAAACATCTTTTGGCAATTAATATTTCGCGATTTTATTAGGTATGCTTTCCCTCCCCAACGCAACGCCTTTTCCTTCACCTCCGGCCATCGCAGAACTCACTTTCAGATTCCACCGCCTTTTGAACCGCGGTGCCAGAAAACTGCTGGCGCCCATCTCCAAAAGAAGACTTGCGCAGAAATGTGGGGCGATTAACGCCTATTGACCTTTTCCAATTCAGTTTTTATCTAAAATTATGGAATGATTTATAAGTATTAAGCTCTTTCGTTTCTATGGATTTTCAAAATAAAGGGCAAATTTAAAGAGTGAAAAGCCGAAAACTTTAAATTGGCATCTCTTTCTATTTATTTCAAAATTTGCGAAAGATTTGTTTGTCCGAAATAACATTTTATAGCCCACAGGATTAATCTACTCCCAATAAATTAGGATCTCCCTTTGCGCTATTTGTCGCTTCTAGTTGGAGAGTGCCTTTTCCGGGTACACCCCCAATTTGTCGCCGTCCGTCGATGGCGGCCCCTGGGGCTCTCCGATGAACAGGGTTATCTGGCTCTTGAATATTTCGACAGCCCGGCGGTCGGCCATGAACGCCTCGAACTTCTTGTGGTTGGAGTTGGGGTACTCCCAGATGGGCTTCAGCCCCGGCACGGTGGACCCGATGTCGGTGCGCACGGACCAGATGTTGCCGGTGTTCACCTGAAGCGCTCGCTTAGCCCGGGACGGACAAATTCCGGTGCGTATCGTACCCCCGAATCCTTGGCCAGCATCCAGTTGAGGAACAGTTTCGCCGCTTCGGGGTGCTTCGCGCCCTTCATGATCGCGAAGTATTGCGCCCAGGTGGTGAACGGGTCGTTGTCCTCCGGGAACGGGAACCGCCCAACCGCGCTGCTGTTCAGAGACGGGACCATGGTCCGCTGCACCGATGCGGTCATCGTGGCCGCCTTGGTGGCGTTCAGCACCAGCGCTCGGGACAAAACTGTGCCTCGCACGTAGTGCAGGTCCTGCTGCACGAACTTGGCGAACCAGTCCCAGCCATACTTGTCGATTGTCTGGAGAATCAAAGAGCATTATTATTGGTGGTGTCCACTGCTGTTGTGCCCTACCTGGTTGAACCAGAACAGCACAGCGTCGTCGTCGTTGGGCGGAGTGATGACCAGTTTCCCCTTGAACTCCGGCTTCAAGTAGTCCAATGCAGTGTGCGGCCACATGGACTCGTTCAGCAGGTTCTGGTTGACGATGTTGCTGAACACCAGCACCATGATGCCTGTGTAGAAGGCGTCCTCGTCGCGGAAGTCCTTGTAGATGGAGTCCCAGCTGGCCGCCAGAACTGGACGGCGTCGGGCACCAGTCTGCTGGTGGCCAGCTGCAAGTCCACTCGCGGCGCGTGGAATTTGGAGTAGTCCACCACAACATCGATGGTCATGTTCGGAAAGCGCGCCTCAAAACTCTGTTTGGTGGCTTCCCCGGAATTGGCCAAGTCGCCGCCCGAGTACACGATCAGTTTGCCGCCCTCCGCCAGCGCCGCTCTGTAGATCTCGTCCAGAGAGCGAGTCTCCGCCGGAATCCCGCTGCCCCCTGCTGCTGGCGCCCTTCTCGTCTGGTCTGCTGCCCTCCTCGCACCGCCCACCGAACGGACCTTTACGCCAACGGCAACGTCTGGAATCCCATCAGAGTTATTAGAGAACACTCGAACAACGCCAATACCGAGTGGAGAGACGAGGCTCTGCTGCAACACTGCAGCACTCAGTGCTAGAGCCAGAATTGTGGGGAAGGAACAGTTCCAGTGCATTTTGCTCTGAGCCAAACTGTTTCGGAACTCAATTTGTGGTTGTAGACTGCCCTTTCGCACGGCTTATAAAGTCTGCTGGAATGGGAAAAATGCAAATTTGGCAAAAAAACAGTTCGATAAGTGTTGTGGAGTTGGACAGTTGGTCCAACAAGGCACTGCTGGTTCCCGTGGAAAACGAACCATCAGCGACAAACAAAAGTAACGAAAGAGACTGACACTGATCGGCCAAGGATCGATGTGCAAACAGGATTTTACTTATTGCGTCTTCTTCTTAAATATGTCTTGCTTGGCCGCTCTGCATTTGTTATTCACCCACTTGGCCAATTCCAGGAAATGGCCAAACACTTCCTCATTTCCATTAAAATGAAGTACGGATTTGGAAAGTCATTTTCGCACGATGCTACAATCTTTTCGACGGGTAATTGGAAATGACTTTGGATGCCCCTTCCGTGTGAGTTTGCACCACCACAGGCACACACACATTTGCAATTTTCCTTTTGCATCCGATCACGCACATGCAGACAAATAATGTCTGCCCCACTTGTTGACGGAGATAAAAGTCAGCCGACAAATTTGAACCCAACCCCTCTTCCCTTCCTTACCTTTTTTGATGGCGTCGACTGGCGACATTTGCGCCTACCTGAATATCTCCAGAACGACCAAATCCGACGTTGACCATCTGGCCGACAAGTTCGCCGTCCTGGATGCCCAGAACAACGCGACGGGCATTCTGCACTGGCTGTTTGGTGACATTCTGCGCCAAATAGAGGTGGCCAAGTGCGCATTCGACACCAATTTGGCCTATGTCACTGTGAGAGTGCACAAAGTGGATATCGAATTCTCTGTTCCAGGCCTATTCCGCCCAAGTGGCCAGTCCGACCGGGCCAGTTTCCCAAGGCCTGTTTGCGCAGGTCCCGCCGTACGTGGTCATTCCGGGGATCTTCGCAATCGCTGCCGTTCTGTCGAACTGGAGTCTCGTTCTGGCGACTTTCAAGAATTTGTGCGCCTTTCGATTCGCCCGTAAATGCCCGAATTTCCAGACAGTCGCCCAAAGTGTGCAACCTGCTGATCGCCTTCGAGTCGCTCTGCCAGCTGCCCGTGATGCTGCCCTTCCTGGTCAACCTTGGGGCGTCCCTTTTGCGCCTCAGCCCCATCGACCACCGGCTCTGTCTGGGCGTGCTAATGCTGTCCACGAGTGCATCGTTCTCCTCCTTCTTGGCCATCTATTTCGTCTCTTTGGAGAGACTGCTGATCATCCTGTTCCCGGTCCAGTGAGTCACATCAGGTGCGGGATTTTTCTACAATTTTTGATTTTGCTCAGTGCGCACACAATGAAGCTGAACACGACCAAAATGCTCGCCATTTTCGCTGTTGTTGCCTGTCTTGTGTTCGGCGCGGCAATGAACCTGGTCACCTTCAACGTGTGGACCATCATCAACCTGGTCTACGATAACGAGTCAGTTGGCACTCAAAACGTCCATTTTATCCATTTCCGCTTTTGCTTCAGCAAGCTTTTGTGCAACAGCGGCCTCTACTCGGATGTGCTCAACCTAGCAGCCAGTTACGTTGTGCTCTCGATGTCCTTGCTGAACTATTTGCTGATTTTGGCGGTGATATTTTGGCGCAATCAGAAGGGCAAGTTCAACCCTTTTATTGTCACATCTCTGTTTTCTGTTCCATCGCAGGCGGTGCTGGTCTGGACGAGGCAACGCGACGCATCCTCCGCTCGATGCTGACCATCTCGTGCATCGTTCTCGTCGGCTGGCTGTTCGCCATGTCGGCACGGAATGAGCTCACCACCGCCGTAATGAGCGCGGCCAAGCTGATCGCCGGTTGGTTGGTGTCGGATCCGAACGAGGTGCGGACAGTGGCCACCAACATCTGGACGTACCCCATCAGTCTGGTCACTTGCCTCCCGATGATTTGCTCCGCAATCGGACCTCCCATTTTGGCGATGAGCAGGTCGGCTGAGGACCGAACCAACAAAGTGCAATTACTTTTTCAGCAGGGAGTACGGAAAGGCCTACAGAAAGACATTCTCCATGTTCGCCAAAAACACCAGCACGTCCATTGGACCGTTTTTTGGGCACAACGCCAAGGTTGCGGCGAATAATCCGAATACTAATGGCGTTGCGAAGAATTGAATGGTTGTATCTTTACGTTTTGCGCCAAAATGTGATAAAAATTGAACGATGTTAATTGAGCCACAATTTTCCGAGGAACAAATCGACAGAAATAAAGAAATGACGGTTTTGTATGATTTCGTAATTTTTATTCGCCCAGTTTATTCTTCGCCTGGAAACGTTTTCTTTCGGTAAAAAATCTCAGATCTCTCAGTCTGTGGGACAAATTGTACTTCTTTTTGATGGCACGACAGCAACGTACCATTCCGTTCGATCGATTCCCGCCGGTCCTGAGGACAGAACGACAGAAACCGACGTGTTGAGGGTACTTAATGTAGCGTGAAGGCGAGACATTTCGCCGAATGCCCAAATGAAAGAACCGAGTCTCCAATATTTTCTCAGCAATACTTACATAAAATCGCACATTTTGAATGTGAGAGCCATCACACTACCACCATTAATTTTAAAGTCGTGTGAATTTCGGGGTTCAAGAAAAATGTGGGCGAAAGGATTGAGTTTCTTTGTTCAATCTAATCACTTTATATTTAAAATGCCGAAGCAAACCAAAAAATAAATAACAATACTAGCCTTAAACTCAATTCGAGAAATGAACCTCAGCAACTCCACCAATTCGAACGACTCAAGCGGCCTGGATTCAATGACTCTTTCCGCAGAAAGGTGCTCTCGGTCAAGGAGGACTAGCCGAGACTCTGTTCGTCTACCTGGCCACTTCCATGTTCGTCTTCCTCATCCCTTCGCTCGTCTACAACGGCTACCTGATCCAAGCCTGGCTTTTTCATGAGGCCCATTTCGACGGCCAGTCGTCACGATAACCATTGTGTTCGAGGTGCTCTTCAAGATCATCCCCGCACTCGCCACCCACGTCTTCAACCACATGAATTATAAATTTGTTCCCCGATTCGCGCACTAATTCGTTTTTCGGTCCGTTCAGTTCACTCCTCTGCAGACTTCCGACCAACTGGGGTGGCTGATTCTCTGTCTGAGTTCCGTGGACGCCTTCTGCGTTTCGTTCTACTACGCCAATTTGCTGACCGACCACAACAAGCTGTGGTTCTGGCGCTCAGCCCAAGCGGGAAGCAATTCCTCTCCATAGCCGGATGGAGGAGTTCTGTCATTTCACAGCTTGAACATTTAATTTTGATAACTCCAGTGTTGTTAATATAATTTCTCATTCCCCTTTCTCACAAAGTTCGTTTCGGCGTTCGCTCCGTAATTAGTTTCTTTCTGTCTGCGTTCAATAAAATTATCCCCTGCCATGGACGTAATTCTCTACAATTTAATGTGTTTGCCAAGGAATTAAGCTTACAATTATGGAGCGACCGGTGCAAATAGCCCAGTCTCGACCGGCCTTTTGCGACGAAAATTAGATTAAATTGTGTAATGCCAAGTTTTTAAGGGCAAATTTCAATTCAGCCACACCATGAATAATTCGACGACATCAGCTGAAGTGGAGGCTGTGACCGTCTTTTCGCTGACAGTCCTGGATTTGCTGGTCAACCTGGTCGGAGTGCCCGTCTCCTCGGTTAACTTGTTCCTGATCGCCCGCACCTCCGTGATTCACCCGAACCTGAAGTACATTCTGCTCTGCCAAAGTGGCACCATTTTTGTGGTAGAATGATGCTTCCAAATATTCCCAAAATATTCCCCCAAGGAGCATGTCTCGCTTGCTCATCGACGTGCTCGCGGTCGTGTTGCTAGACCCGTCTTCCAGCCGAAGGACGCAGCCCATGTTCCTCTTCTTCGAAATGGCCCTCTACAGCCGCAATTTCCTCGCCCATGTGCTGATCGTGGAACGTGTGATGGCGACGCTCTGGGTCAAATCGTACGAGTGGAAGCGCAATTGGCTCTTCCTCTGCGGCTGGAGCACATCTGTGGTGCGTAAAGACTAAAAAACATTAGATTTCTGACAATCACCCACTCCAAAAACAGTTTGCTGGCTCGCTTCTGAACATTCTGTCAATGGATAGTGGGAAACGAGTGGTGAACGTGGTCACCAACGACGTGCTGCTCGGGGTCGCCGTTCTGGAAGTGTACCTGTTCACATGGCTTTGGCGTTTCAACCAACGCCAGTACCGGCACTATTTGGCTAAGGACGAGGGACACAACTTGTCGGAGCGATACCAGGCATTAAAATGTCGACACAAAAATGAACTTCGCATTTTTCCAAACCTAGCTCTCCGAGAACATTCGCATTGGGAAGCAACTGACTCCTGCGTTGCTCCCCCACTTCGTGAACATTGTCGGGACCAGTCTGATCACGCAGTGGAGCTACTTCTCACTTCCCGGCTACCCCTATGCACTGGGCTTAGCCCAGGCGAATGGCTCATTTTGCAGCACAATGATCGAGATAACGATGATCAGGTTTTGGAAGTGTGCTCTCTACCATGTTATTACTTATTAGTTTTGCTTTGATCAGGTGTCACCCGTTCCTGAAAAGGGACTTCTTCGCCCTGATGCAGAGAATGCGCAAAGTGTTCCCTTCGAACCAGGTTGGCGTTGCTCCCCCGAACAGGGAGGGCTCATCGATTGCGCTGAGGGATATCAACGGGAGAGAGCTGCTGACCGTGAAGGACGACTACTTCAAAATGTTGGGCCAACAATGGGAGGCAAAGTGTAATGCTTACTATCCAAATCGTTGATGCGCCTCTTTTTAATTAGTATGCGTTTTTAAATAATGTGCATGCGCAAAAGATGAAATATTCAGTTCGAGTTTAAAACAAAAGATTCGGTTTTGAATCTTGATAATTTAGCGTTCAGACCGTTTAGTCTTCGCGTTTCCTGCCAAATCAGACTGGCGGCGGCACTCCGAGCAGCTGGTTCTTCAGACTCTTGTAAGCGCGGTACACGATCGAATAGAACCAGGCATTAAGTGCCAAAGCCAGCGCAGAAAGGAAGAAGTAGCCGATCATGAAGGCGCGGAACTCTGCAGCAAGGAAGAAGTGATCGTCGATTAAAATTCGATGATCTTGGCTTACGCTCTCTGGTGACGGTCATTGTGGGGTGTTCCTTGTTCCACTCGTCGATAAAGGACTGCGGTGCCACCACACCCAGTCCGAGCACAACGAGGCACATCACTGCGCCGGCAACCAACCCAATTCCCTTAATTTGAATTTTTCTGTGTGTTCAAGATCGTTCAGCCAAACCACGTAGATCAGGTAAGGCAAGAACAGCAATTGGTTGCGCTGACGCTGAGCCAAAATGATGGAGAAGTACATCAGAGCTCCTATAGCATTGGCCTGCCAAAGAATTCGGCAAATTTGAATATATTTCTTGTCCATTCTTTATTATCAGTAACTTACCATGCCCATTGCCACATTTTGGTGGTGAGTGGACGAATCGGGTAGAAAGCAGACGATCGCCTGGATCAGGCTAATTGCGCCGCCAATAAAGGCAATCACAAAAGCGGCCTGGAAGTGAGCACGGTCAAAAGTGCCAAAATGAACAAAGATTAAGAAACCTTTTGCACGTCAGTTTTGAATGGGCCGCAGAAGCAAGTGGGTTGCTCATGCTCATTCCCGCGGTTGTCCATCTCGCGATATGGCGGCATTTTGTCGATGAAAAGAAAATTATCGTTATTTACTTATTTGTTATTTGGATCGAAATTCGCTGGAAATAAAAATAAAGTGTTTCTTATTTCTTTACGTTAAAAAGTTGGCTGTAATGATTTTTATTTTTATACCGGTACACATACATGTACACGTATTTCATACTACACATTTTATACTACATTGTACATTGCACTGGGACTTGGGTCACCGTCATCCGTCACCATTCACTACCCATTTATCGATTCATCTTTCTCCTTTCTCGGCCCGACGAGGAGGTTAGGTGGGATGAAAATGGAGAAGACAAGGGAAGAGCAAACCGATAATCTCTATCGTTTTCGATATGTACATCCTATGTAATTCAGCAAAGGGAATGGGGAATACGAATTTTAACCTTCCTGTTTCTTCTCGAATCTCGAATAAAAATAGCCGAGAATAGAATTTAGAATTCAGTTTGTGAAATTTAAAGCAATTTTGCCTAAAGTGACAAAACCCAAAAATCCTCAGTATCATTTTTGTCAATAGCAATAGGTAATATGTAAATATGTACATATCATATGTATATATTCAAAATACGGAGAAGAATGGGTATACATAATACATTATACAATACATTTTGAAATAAGTAACTTTGGAAGGAAAGCTTGTAAATTTATAATTTATTTCCATGCAGTGTTGTGACTTCGTACCAAGTGCTCGTACTCGTACTTCGTACCACCTTTTTGAAATCGGTCGTACTTGTACTCGTACCAGCCTTTTAAAATTGCTCGTACCTCGTACTTGCTCGTACTTTGTAAAATGCTCGTACCTTGCTCGTACTTTTCGAATAAATAGGAAAAATGACCTTTTTCGGTAAAATGCTTTTCGATTTCTTGTTTTCTTCATGTGTTTCGAAAAATCTGCGCCGCAGGCGAAAATTTTGGGCTTTTCTGTTGGCACAGGTCAATTTTTGAAACTTTTTCTCAGCGCATAGTCCAAAATTTTGCCAAATTTGAGCGATTTATTAGAAAAAAACAAAAAAATACAAAAGTACAGGTCATGTCCAAAAAAAGTACAAATCGAAACCCTGCTTTTAGATAATACCTATAATATTCTAATTGTGTTCAATAATAGCTGTCTGATGTCGTGATTCATATCTCTTGGTTAACTATAACGAAAACGAGTACGAGGTCACAACACTGTTTCCATGTCATTAGTCATTAGCCATTACGTCATTAGTTTGAAAAAAGCGTCATTTTTGAAGTTTTTTGACCATAACTTAGCCAAAAAAGGATCAATCGAAAAGCTTTGGGTTATTCGTTGCTAATTCGAAGATACGTCTGTTGAGATAAATAGCAAGTCGCTAGCTCCCTTCCTTCCGGATTTATGACTCTCGTCGCCGGGATGGGCGTGTGCGGGAAGGAATGCCTATGGCCTTTACCTTTATCGTTCATCCTTTCGCTGCTCGTCAATGCTAATGTGTGATATGTGATATTGATATGTTTGTACAGCTTTTCTTCCGCAGCTGCTAGAAATTTTGCTGGCTTGGATTGAATTCGATCTTTTTGCCCCGTAAAATATGCCAAAATGCAGTTTGTCTCGAATGAAAATTATTGGCTCCTCAATGTCAATAATCATCCTCTTTGTTTTCGGCATTTTAAACGTTCCGAATTGTAATGCTTTTGGTCGCGTTGGGCGGACAGGAGGAGGAGGTCGGTTAAATTTTTATTTTCCTTTTTTTGAAAAATGAAAAATATAGGAACATCAAATGGGAAAAGTGGAAGTGGCATGAACAGCAAGACGAGCAATTTGATGAGCAGCATTGGTCGCATTGGGCGCAGCGGTGGCACGACGAACAACCATAATAGCAACGGAAATGGGGGAGGGTCTAATAGTGGGGGTGGCGGAGGAGGACGGAGATTTGGTCGCACCGGCACAAATCAACAGCATCAGCCATCGGCAGGAGCTGGTGGCTCCGGTGGTGCTGGGGGCGTGGGAATGGGAAGGGCAGGCAGAACGGGCGGTGGCAGTAACAGCAATAACAACGACAATGGCGGTACAGGGTCTTGGATCGGCAAATTGGGCAGAAGTGGGAATGGCAACAACAATAACAACGGAGGGAGTGGGGGCAATTCGGCAAACCGCCCACAAGGCGGCACATCGGGACAAAGCGGTGGTGGCGGTATCGGAAGCACAATCAAAAACATGTTCGGTGGAAGAAACGGCAGGACACAGACTGGAGCGGACTCTAATGGAAATGGCGCAACCAACAACCAACGACAGGGGAACAATGAGAACCGTCAGAATGGCGTTGGACAAGGAGGAAGGGCAAACAGCAATATGCGCACTAATGGGTATGGGAGAGGAAATGATGCAAACAATGCTGGTGGCGGTGTACAAGTAAATGGCGGCAATGGGATTGGGACGAAACTGAAAGGAATGTTGGGTGGAAACGGGAATGGCGGAGGAGGAAACAACGTGAATATGGGAGGCAATGTGCGGGCGAATACGGGAAGCGGAGGAGGTGGAAGACGCGGGAAAGGGAACAACGACGATGAATATGAACCTGACAACGGCAATCATCAGAGAAGTTCCGGAAACGGAAATGGACTCGGGGGACGCCTGAAAGGCATGTTCGGCAGAAAGAATGACAACTCTGGGAGAGGAAATGGCGGGGATGAGGATGATGGGGAGGAGGAGCGGTACGAGGGCAATCGGAATAAGAAAAAACGAGGGTGGGGTAGCAAGCTGGGCAATTTGGTCAGCGGAGCGAAAAACAAATTAGGTGGCAGAAAAACAAATGGAGGCACCAGAGGTAATGACGTAAGAAATGATGAGGACGAATATGACAATGATAATGAAGATGGAAGAGATGATGATAATGAGGAAGAAGAGGAAGAAAATGATGACGGAGAAAACAACGGCAAAAGGAAGACCTCAAGATGGAAGAAATTGTTCGGAAGCAAAAAGAAGAACAATGCGAACAGGCTCAAGAACGAAGATGATGGCGAAGATGATGATGATGATGATGAAAATGATGATAAGGAAGAGTCGCAGGGCAAGAAAAAGTAAATGTTCAAAACGTTTCAACTTCTTTAAATCATTCTTTTAAAGAATCAAGAAACATGACGAAGATGACCTTAGTGCTCCGGAAGATGAGGAAGATGTCGAACGAAAAGTGAGCAAGAAGAGAAAAAGGAAAGGTAATCACATATCATACTAAGAACCAAATAGATGCGAAAATTTTAGAATATGTTGATGATACTGAAGAGGAAGAAAGTGACGAAGAGGAAGATGAAGAAAAGAATGATGAAGAGGAAGTTGAGGATGATGAAGGGGAAAGTTACGACGAAGAGTACGAGGACGATGGGAGTGACTATGAAGATGAGGACGAGGATGATGAGACCAGCACGAAGAGAAAAAAACATTCCAGGGCAGAAGTCGAACATGGCGGGGAGCAAAAAAAGCGGTTTAAAGTGACCAGCGTTTTGCCGGGATTGATGCAAGGAGTGGCAGGGATAAACAGAGAACAGCAACAACAGCTGGGAGCAGGTGGAACGGGAGTCTGCGAGGATGTGAGTCCGGACTGCGGCCGAATGAAGCAGCTGTGCAACGACGAGGACTACGAGGAGGACATGCACAAACGCTGTCCACTCCGCTGCCGGCTGTGCAAATGTCAGTGCTGTTCCATCGATTTCCACAATCAGATCTGAGCGTTTTCAGCCGGTGAACCGTGGCATTACAGCTACGAGGAGCACTACGCCAAGTTGGGGTGCCGAGACCAATCTGTTGCGGACTGCGCCAGTCAACAGGCGTCCAAGTGGTGCAACGTGCAGGTGAAAATGAACAGAGCAAAGACACTCATACATTTTTCAGAAAAGCATTTTGACCGAGAAATGCGCGATGACCTGCCGCAAATGTCCGACCTATTTGCGCTATCACGCCGGAAGGAGAAAAAAGCGGTGATTGAAAAGTGCCTTCAAGTTGTGTTGTTTGTACAACAGTTGTGCAAAATGTAAATGAATCCGATCCTCGAGAGAGTGCTGAGATCTCAATATCGCTGTGTGTGGGAGGTGTGGGTGGAAGTTGCGTCCAACAGCTGGGGATCGCTGTTGCCCTCCCTCACCAGTCGTTGGTAGGTCCTTCGTGCGATCAGGTACAAAGCGCAGTTGAGGAGAAGACTCGAGAAAGTCAGCAACAACAAATTGGAAATGGCCGGTTCTGGAAGAGCAAACGATGAAATGCTTCGACTTGTTTGATTTTAGGTTTTACCGTCGCTTCTCCTCAGAATCAGTCGGAAGTCTGTGTTCTGCTTTGCTATTCTCGTAGTCGCCTTCCCCAGCGCAATCAGCAGCCCCAAACAGACGAAGGCGTTTAGCACCAGAAAGAGGGCCTCAAAGGTAGGATTTGGCCTGATTTTTTGCAATTTCCTTTACCAAATACACGATGAACGGAAGGATGTGCCGATGACCGCGAACAAATCGGGAGCAGAGCAGCGAAAAGTAGAACACAGCGGCAATAGTGTAGAACTGAGAAGCGGAAACAAAAAAATGATAGGCCAAAACTGCTTTCTTACGGTTCCAATAATGCACGGCTGATGGGGAACCACTTGGTCGAGCCAGCAGGTGCCGAACGCAAAAGCAAAGTTCAGAGCACAGCCGATCAGGGCGACGATCAGCAGAGTCTGCAAACAATGCCATTCCCTGGTGTCAAATGTCCCTTCACATCTGACCGCTCGGATGGGAACTTTTTTGAAGAGGCAGCAGTCTATTTTGTCCGTCGAAGCCATTTCGGACAAATTTTGTGGAAAATGTTGCAAAAAATAGATGGTCAGGGGTGGCCTGAGGAACAAGTGCTGCTGTTTGTGGTTGTGGCGAAATCGATAAAAAGTGGGGGATGAGAAGCCTGCAAAAACGTGTGTCAGTGCGGTTTGTTCCAAACAACGTTTGTTTGTTTTATCGCTATCGCATGCTCAAATGGGGGAACACATGCAAACGAGCGGCAGCGGAGGAAACAAACACATCAACATCACACGTTATCTCATTTCCCGACGGCCGAAAAAAGGGAAACCGCAGCAGGAAATCACGCTATCGACGAACATTTGAGGGAAAAGGACCTTTTGTTGCAATAGAGCAGCTGTTTCTATCAAAAAGCTAGCGAAAAAAACACGGCTTTTTCTGCCGGTTGGCCACAGACAAAACATATTTATTATGCATCATGGGTCTCCGATACACCTTTTAATCGAGCAGCGAAGTGTGAATTGCGAACATGTGAATGCTCTGACGCAAACACACATTTGGATTGGAGCACAGGGGAGAAAGAGTGCTTTTAAAAGAAATGCACGAGCAAAAAAGTTGCTGATTGTCCGTTTTCTCTTTTCTGCATAGAAATTCTTCTGTTGGAATTTTGGTAAAACCCCCCTTCAAAAGCCATTCGGATTTTGATCAAAATGGCACAAAATTGACCAAAAAGGGTTTAAAAGTGATTAGTGGGGCCACATTCAGCTCTCTCCCTACAACCACCTTCCAACACCAAAATGGAATCCAGCCCGTCCAGGAGCGGCACCAGCAGCAATGCACGAAATGTCCCAGAATTTGATATAAAAAATAATAGTAATAATAACACTTAATTGGAATTATTTTTCTTGAACACTGTTGGTTCTCCTTCTCCCCCAAATATCCGTCAACTTTGACTCCAAATTCTGGGACATTTCGTGCATTTTCTGAAGCGGGACATTTCGTGCCCGGGACATTTCGTGTACGCGCCGTTCTTCCTTCTTCGATACTTTCATTCTGGGAAGGATTGATTAGGTAGTTGAATGTGTGAAATAAAGTACTTATATGTGAACCATATCAGCTTACCTACATTTACGATTTTTATAAAGGAATTTCAAAAAGTAATTATAATTACGAAACAAACCCCTCCGCTCTGTTTGCGCACACCCAACGGAGTGTGTTCGCCAAAGGCCAATCAGCCGCTCAAGAAGAATACAAATTTTAATTGTGTCCGTCATCCCCTGCCTGTCCCTGTTCCTCTCAAACAAATACAGATGCCTGTTAGCTACAAATGCCATCGTCAAGCTAATTGGCAGCTGCAAGCAGCTTTTTCTCTGTTTGTGCCCACAGCTATTCACATTCAACGCGACCACGACACCATTTCGCATTTCGCGCCTATTATTACCGATATTTTATAGGCTTCGGTTAGACTTTGGATTAGGGAATGGGGGCCATTGGCCTTCAAAATCAAATAAACCCAGGATTCCGACCTCTAGACCAGAATTTTGCTCGCGTGCAGATATTCATTCTTTCAAACAGTTAACATTCGCATCGCGTTTGGTCCAATTGCGTGCATTCCATGTAGCTATAAATTGTATTCTCCCAAACTTGGCATTTACACGAGACGACTTGCGGAACCTGAATCTGAAGTCTGAACACCGCGACCATTACTTGTTTCCGCTGAAAAGCCACCGACTTGCACAATCAGATTTCGAATAATTGTCTTAAACAAAAAAAATTTGAACTTTTTGTAAAATTTAGCGCATCGCTCATGGGATAGAGGGACAGACGTCAAACTTAGAAAATATTCCTTCCATAATTCACATTCCTTCAGATAATTGAACTAATTCAGAAAAACGCGTAAAATATGAATAATACGACGAATGGAATCATCAGTATTGAATCCGCCGTTATTTTTGGGTTTGCGACATTCGAGTTGCTCGTCAACCTGTTTGGAGTGCCCATTTCTGCGGTGAACTTCACGCTAATCTCACGCACCTCGATCATCCACCGCAACTTGAAGTTCATTCTGTTGTACCAGAGTGCGACCATTTTCATGGTTAAACCAAAGAAAAGCAAAATCAAGTTTGAAAAAATTGCTAGAGGGCTTTATGCCGCTTCATCATCTGCGCTATCAAATTCATCATTCTGGACCCGCTCATCTCCGAAACAATGCAGCCGATGAGGTTCACCTACACATTATGCCTCAACAATCGCAACGTTTGCGCGCACATCCTGATCATTGAACGAGTGTTGGCCACTCTTTTTGTGGCTTCTTACGAGAACAGGGCCAAATGGGCCTTTCCCCTTGTCTGGATGCCGATTGTGGTAGCCCTTTTTCGGATTCAGAATTTGTGAATCCATGCAAAATAACATTCAGTTTGGCGCCTCCCTCTACAATACGTTGACGAGCAGCAGCCTGTTTGGGCTACTGATCACTAACCACACGCTGCTGGCACTCGCCCTTCTCGAAGTGTCCCTGTTCGCATGGCTGTGGAACTACAACACAAAGGCGTACAACAATGGGGCAAACACCAGCGAACACAATCTGTCTAAGCGATATCAGGTGAGATAAATCTCAGATAATGATATCACTTCGATCTCAGTTGTCCGAGAACATTCGCATTGGAAAGCAACTGATCCCCGCATTGTTATTCCATTTCTGCAACATCATGTCCAGCAATTTGATTACCAACTGGAGCTATTTTGGCGCTCCCGGCGTCAATATTGTGCTCGTCTTCACGGCCACATTCAGTTCCTTTTGCAGTTTGATGATCGAAATCACTATGATCATGTAAGTTAAACTCATAACAACAGTTGTTAGTTGACAACTTGAACAATATTACAGCAAATTGTTTACAGATATCATCCATTTTTGAAACGAGACTTTTTGGGCTTTTTGATGCGGATCCTTCGTGGTTGTCGCTCTAATCGCGTGAACAGTGTTGAAGATGGCCAGGAAGAGTATGCAATTGCTTTGCGCGACATAAATGGTAAGGAATTGCTGAATGTGAATGGACAAAACGACTATTTCGTGCTGCTTAAGCAACAGTGGGAAAAATGAGAATTGAGAACAATCAAAAATCACCTACCTGTACAATGTATTATATTTACATAGTAGTATACTTACACATAAAATATGAGTTATGTTTTATTTATACAATCTCGCAAATAAAAGATAAAACATTACATCTTACTTTACTTTTAGTAGTTTTCTCCTTGGACTCGAAGAATTGGATTTTTGGAAAGCAGTTGATGGGGGGGGGGGAAGCTTTCAGCGCCAGACGTTTCAGCCCCAGCGACTTTGACGGACCATAACTCGGGTTCAATCGAACCGATTTTG
>VAHH01000476.1:0-29754 GCA_013357305.1 Radopholus similis | reverse complement strand
GGGCCCTTTCAAAGGCTACACGTTAGGCTTAGACATAAGCATAAGCCTAAGCATAAGCAAGCCTAGGCTTTAAGCCAAAATAGCCAACTCGGCTACATGTTAGGCTTAGACATAAGCTTAAGCATAAGCCTAAGCATAAGCATAACAAGCCTAGGCTTTAACGGAAAATGTATTCGCTTGGCAAAATGTTACTCTGCCAGCGGGATCGGGCCAGCTCGGCGCCAGGCATAAATGGGGTCGGTTCGGCGCCGGCAATTTTCACATCATTTTTAATCCATTTTTCGCATTATTTTTTTCCAAAAATCGATATAAAAAAGCACAATAACTCACAAACTATCCAAACTATACTTTCTGGGAGTGGACGACCTGTAAGTTTAAGCTAAACTAAGTTTGCCTTGGCTTAAAAAAGAGCAAAATAAATCTTCAACAATTGAACCCACACCCACCCCAAAATGGAAGTCAAATCGTCAAATGATAGCTCATTCGAAGCGACTCGATTTTACAGTATCGTTTTACAATTTTACATTTAATAGATTTACTCTACCGCCATAGACTCAAACCCTTGAATATTATTAAATATGAATCAATGGTCATTGATCATAAAAACATACGCAAATCTTAATTTTATTTTAAGTTCTGTTGCTCTCAATTGATAAACTCTAACAACTTTAAATTCGAAATGTCCTACCGTAAAGCCAACAATCAAATGATGAAGAACAACTACAGCTACTATCCATCAGTTGCTAATACTGAACAGCCCAAAGGGAAGTTCGATGGATTATTGTCTCGTTGTTCCGGATCTTCGAATACCGTTTTCACCGATAATGAGCATAGTAAGGCCATCCGTTCTGAGATTCCGAATCCGTGGTATCTTATGCCGAATCCGGACGAAACTCAACCGTACGTATTTATTTGTTCCACTTCAACTTATTCATAATTTTTATGTTAAAAGTTAGTGTTTTTAATTTTTAGGCTCAAATTTCGAAACCGTCCAGGACAGTTGAACAAAAAGCAGAAGAAAGCGATGCGGGCGGATCTGAATCAGATTTACTCGGAAGAAGATGAATTGTGAGTTACTTTAAGAAATAAGCATTGAATTATTACCATTCCTTTGTTTAAACTGTTTAAATACATTTTAGTGCTGACTACATGCCCGGCGGCAAGTATCACCGAAGCCAGGAAGAGATTGATTATGAAATACAGGTGCAACTTGCGATCGAAGTGCAGATGCACAAGGAAGAGGAAGAGAAGAAGAAGCGTGCCGGTCCGGAACTTAACAGTGAGCAGACCATTGCCACTGTAGCGCCGAAGCCTTCTGCCTCTACTATTAATAGCTTTGTCTGGGATGATCGCCTTATGCGGGGTGGCGGAGGCAAACAAGACAGCGGTTACACCTACAATTATGGCAGCGGTTATAGCTACAATCAGCGAGTGGCTGGTTCGATTGCTTCTTTCGGACCTAACGGTGGGGGCCAGCAGCGCAATGCTAAGGGTCGTGGTGGAGGCTATCGTCGCTGAAAGAAGAAAACACTATCAAAGAAGGTCATTAAGCCTTGTTGCTTGTTTGAATTGGATCCGCGATCCTCCTCTCTATCATATCTTATAGATATCCATCATCCATCTACCTCTTATCTTTAGTGCTAACATTTTACAAATCAAAATTCAAAACCCCCATTCCTTATGGCAAAGTGTCATTCCTTTCGCTCTCTCCTCACAACCATTCCCAGCGCAACGCTTTGTGCTTTATCATTTCACGTGTTTTTTGCTCACGCATACGTGTATAACATTTGTCCTGAGAGAGCGGGCCAACAAAACAGCACTGCTGTGGCCAATGCGACGTATATTTTTGCTCATTGGGAATTTGTACTTTGTTCGTTTGTTCTATGACCACGTTTCTTGCTAGCACGAATAAATCGATCTCACGTTTCGAGAGAAAGGAGGGAAAATATTTTGTTCCCTTGTTGCTTGTTTTCACACTTCGCCCGGATAAGGCTCGGCAAACAGAGAGATGATGAACAACTCGTCCTATCCCATCGGCAACATCAAGCAGGGTAAATGCGAAGATACTACTATGTTAAACAATGAATAGTCGGGTCCTTCGAGCGCAGAACTTAGCCCGATTCCGCATCTTCCGCAGTCACAGCAGGTCATGCACCACCCAAATTCGTATGTCCCCCCCGTTCGCTACTTGGCCGGCTCCCATCCCAATGGGCCACAAGTGAACGCAACAGCACATGCACACCAACCACAAAGCGGTCTTGGACCACCGCAGAGGCCGACCAGTGCGGATGCGAATACAATCATTGTGCAGTTCCTGATGAACTACGTGGTTGTTAGTTCAAAATTAGTCTCTGAACTTTGCTCACACAATTTTTCTTCAGGGCTCCGACCGCGAATTCAGCAAAAAGGCCATAGAGAGCCTCATTAAAAAGTTGAAAGACAAGCGCAACGAGTTGGATGATTTCATTCTGACAGTCAGCTCAATGGGCCAGGTCCGCACCAAATGCATCACAACACCGCGCACACTCGATGGAAGGCTTCAGGTTTCCCTTAATACAAGAAGAATGTTTGCCAAACATTCTCTACTAGGTCGCCGGAAGAAAAGGCTTTCCCCATGTGGTCTACGCGAAAATATTTCGATGGCCTGATTTGCACAAAAACGAGTTGAAACATAAGAACCTGTGCATTTGCGCTTTCGACCTCAAAGTTGAACAGGTTCAATGGAATTTTGGTACCTTTTACAGAGATGGTCGCTTCAGGTCTGCGTGAATCCCTACCATTACGAGCGAGTGCTTTCAGTCGAGGGAACGGAACTGGAATCGCATGGCAGGTAAATTGGCTTAGTTGGAGAGCAGTTTCATAATGCGCTTTTTCCTAGTGCCTCGCCATTGGAGTCAATCGGCTCCAGTTCGGATTACCAGCCGAATATTCCGACGCCTGGTGCTGCTTTTCTTCCCAAACCAGTTGCCGCTGGGCCGCCGGTCCATCCAAGAGGGCCTGGGCGACCGCCAAAGCAGCCGTCCGCACAACAGGCACAATATGTTCCGCAACAGCAGCATAAAGTGTCCCCACAACAACAACAGCGCCTGCCACCACAGGTCCAAGCAGTACAAGGGGCACTGACGCCGCAACAGCAAATTTCGCCAATCCACACATATCAGCAGATGAAGCAAGAGATCCCGAATCAGCAGATTTCGCCGCAGCAACAGCAACAATATGCACCACAGCAAATACAACAAATGGTTTTGCCGATTCTCCGGATAAAACATTTTAAAAAGTTTCACATTAAAGTATGAGCCGGCGGTCCAACAAAATACGCCGAATCCATTCGCCGATTTTGGAGCAATGGTCGCCGCAAATTTCGGCGCTGGCTCAAGCAATGCACTGCTTCAACCGCAACAAGACTACGGGCAACAAGGTTATTTGGTTGTCTCTGAGCACTGGTACCCATTTTTCGTTCCAGCCGCTTCTTATACTTCAACGGAATCCATCCCGCCATTTCTGCTGGGCGAAGTGCCACCGCCGGTGGCTTCCAAGTACATCAATGGAGTGAACGAGTTCTCGAAGCCGTACACGCGGCCATTTATTTCGGACAAACCAAGTGACGCAAATCCATCTTCAGACCAAAAGATCCATCATTCCTCCCCATTGCAGTGCCGTTGCACTGGTGCGCAATCAGCTACTACGAGTACTCCCGGAAAGTGGGCGAGACCTTCCAAGGGGCGGCGGACATCCCGCAAATATTCGTCGACGCCGGCCTGGACTCCACCGGTTGGGGGCGCTTCTGTCTGGGCTCGCTGACCAACACTGAGCGCACCGACATGGCCGAGAAGTGCAGGCGCAACATCGCCAGAGGCATTCGCCTGGACCTCAAGGGCGAGGGCGACGTGTGGCTAACGGTAAGCACATTGAATTTAATGTTAATTCCCATTGGTTTCAGGTTCTCAGTCCTGGTCCGGTGTTTGTGGAGAGCGCCTATTTGGACGCGTTGACGGAACGTGAGGAGCCTGGCCACGCCCACAAATTCGTCCAGTACATCACTGTCAAGGTACACCGTACAAACGCGAATTCCCACCCTCCCCTTTCGCAGATATTCGATCTGCAAAAGTGCCACGAGAGCTGGCGACGCAGCAATCTGGAACGCGTGATGGCGCGTCGCATGAACCGCGAGTCGCGCGCGCGAAGAGTGCGTCTGGACAACCATCAAGTGGCGGGCTCCTCCAGTGGGGGAACCGTTTCCCTCGTGCAGCAGTCGGCCAACGGCACCGCACTCGGTCGAATAGGCGGCGGCGATGAGGACAGCGATGGAGAAGAAGTGAGGAGGGTCATCCAGCAGTGGGTGATTTGATCGCATTTTACAGGCCTCAACCGACGCTTTGGGAGTGGACGACTTCCGCAGGTACATAATGCCAAAAATATTGATCGTAGTAGAGCATCCCACTTCCGCAGTTTGTGCACTCTGCGAATCTCCTTCTTCAAAGGCTTCGGGCTGAGCTATCCGCGCAGGACCATCCAGGAAACGCCGTGCTGGATTGAACTCCATTTGCACAGGTTTTGTTCGTACATCCAAACGCCGTTATCAAAATATGGTTCAAGGGCGTTGCAACTGCTCGACGAGGTGATGAACACGCCACCGGATGACGTCCTCAACACACTGCACTGAACAATCTGCGTCTTCCAAAATATCCGCCATTCATACACACACATCCCGAATGCTCTCTCTCTGTTCCATGTTCCATTGTCCCTGTACACCAAACAAGCAGTCTACATATTTTTATATGCATATAATAAACGTATAGTCTGTGAGGTGTATTATAGTGAAAACAGTGTGATTAATCTCCAGGTCTATGAGATCTTTGAAGTCAGTTAAGATGAGAAATCCCAGAAAAACATGTCAAGTTCACTCTGTGAGATGTCTAAGGTCGGCACTCGGCACTTTGTTCATCACTCATGTTGTATCCCACCACAAGCGTGCATTACAGCGGGCATTTTGGGCATTCTGCAATAATATTATACGCGAAATTTAGGTTAAGAAAAATTACGTTGGAGCACGAATTGTGAAGACAATCGCCGCCACAGCAATGGCCATGGAACCGAATGCAACAACAACCATGGTTGAAAATCCAATATATGCAGTCCAATTGTTGTCCATCTTATCCTCCAGGCGTATTAGTGCATCATTCAACTGGCCCAAATAGGTGGAAATTGGTGTTGCGATGTAAAAATCCTCATGCTTAATGAGTTGATTTGATTAAATAGTATTCAAAAAATACAAAGATACCTCGTCGGGTGTCAATGGCCGGCAAGATAATTTCGGCGGCTTTGAGCGAGGACACATTCCGGACGTAGATTCGGGTGATTCTGGACCACTTCCTCCAGTTGGTGTCATCAACAGAAAAATGACGAAACACAGTCGCAAAAAGTTGGTCGAAGTAACGCTCTGCAAAAAAAACAATATATAACCACCAAATCCTATCGTTTTTTTTTCTTGGACGTTGAACAGTCGCTGTGATAGAAGAATCGTTGATTTTAGATTGCGCCAAAATGACTGGAAGATGTTGAAGAGCACCGAGCGGACAGAGAGCCCTTCCAGACTCTTGCGGGTGCGCCAGAACTGGATGTCGTTTTTGAACGCCAGCAGCTCGAGCACAGTGTGCAGGATGGAAACCAGAATGGTCACTCCCAACAGCACTGGGCTGGTCTCGATCAGCGCTTGCTTGATCGCGTCTTGGTCCGCGTCGCTCTCCTCGAACATCTCGCCGCCCAGCATCTGCGACCATTTGCCACGCATCTTAATGATATAATGATCCCCATTTTAAGTGAGAAGTAACTATTTTAAATAGTAACCTGTTGCGAAGCGTACAATTGCCATTTGAAGAGCGAGAGCGGGGCAAAAGTGATGGTCAGATTCAGGCTTGTCACTGTTTCATTCACCTAAGGCGGCAGTATTGATTCAAGTCGAAGAATCTAGTTTTGCCACGTACTGGCTGGTACTCGGTGGCCAGATTCCAGTAGTTGTTGAAGAACACAATCGGGTAGTAGCGGTTGCTGGCCGGATCGAATTTGACCGCTTCGTCTAGCGGAGCGGGCAGCTGGCCGCGAGTCCACGTGGAAAAGTCGGTGACCAGATTGACCGTGATGTTCGGATGCCAGTAGTTCAACACTTCGTATTTGACGCCTTCCTCCGCCTTTTGCTGTTCAACCGCGCTCTGTTCCGTCTTCCCGGTCAGCAGATTTGCCGTCTTCCGGTAGTACTTCTTCTTGTACCGGTTCAACTGGTAGCTGGAGTAGACCACCTGAACAAAAAAATCGTTTCACCACATGAGGTTGAATTGTGATGCAAATAATAAACCTCTCTTCCGCCATAGTTTGTCGCCCTGGGCAGATGGGACTGGCCCCTCTTCACCAGAAACATGTGGAGGTAGAGTGAGCCATTCCGTTGGAGCACTTCCGGTGTGGGCATTTGGATGATGGACTTCACACGAGAACCGTCCCTATCCGCACCCGACTCCCAATCGCCGTAGACCAGATTTCGCTCCAGCCATATCAACGACTCGATGTTGTCGAAATCGTGGAAGCGATCGGACTTGAATTAATTGGTTTTCATCAATTTGTATTGTCCAAACAACCTTGGCCGAGAGGTACATGTAAAAGTTGAAGTGCTGATCGGGCGTGAACAGGTTGAACGAGGGCGGATAAGTTTTAGCTCCTCCGCCAGGAGTTAGTGACGAATTCTGCGTCCCCGGCTGCTGTTTTGGCCCGAAGAAGTTGCGAATGAGCGACGAGATCATCCAGAACATGACCATGCGCACTACCATGGACTTGAGGAATGGCCAAAGTTGGAATTGCTGAGAAGTGATATTTTGGTTCGAAAAGTAAAAGGATTTTACGTTTTGTGCCTGTTGATTGCCTTCGCCCACCACGACTGGAGCAGCAGCGGCGGCGGCCACAACACCATTCTGGTGGCTAGACATCGTTCGAGTGATAAGCAAAATGTAACGACTTTGGTCCTGTTTCTCTAAAAATAAAATTCTCAAATCGTTAACCTAAAACTTGTCCATTCGAGAAATTAAAAATTACCTATGCCTAATACCTATTAGCTATTCTATTACCTATCGACGAGGATTGATATAGAATCATTCTTTATAGAACAACCAAAATGTCAAAAAATATAAAACCCATAAATCGATCAATATACCTAAAATCAAAACAAATAACAACAATTTATTTACAACATATGTAAATTGAAGTAAAGGCTAAAGGCACGCAAAGCAAATGCTGTGGTAACTTGTGAATGAGGGACAATGGGCAACAAGTACCTCCCTACTAACTGCTACTAAGTAGCTTAGTAGGTACCTAAGTAATCACTACTCAGTAGCTCAGTACTCACTGCTCAACCTCGATGCTCGATCTCGAAGTTTATATTTAAATGAAGAAAATCGCTTCAATAACTTATTTCTTCAAATTTAATTGAATAATGCGCCACCTTGCCTCAGGCGCGTTTGTTTTTGAGGGGCCATAACTCAGCTCTCGTTTATCCGTTGATTAAAATATAAAATCATATTTAAATTTAAACTCTATTAGCTATTACTCATTATTATTATTCATCAATGGAGTCTTTTCTTTAGTTCACAACAAAGAGATGGTAGGGCTAACACATTTTTCCAGAACATGGCTAGTATGTTCGAAAATATTACCATTTCGGGAAAATAATGTATAAAATTATTGGCATGGGAGCAGACAAATACAAACACGCGATGTAGTCATGAATTTTGCTGCTCACATTTTGTCTTTAAAGCCGTCATCTTGCGAGCGGTGGTCAATTTGCTTTCCGGTCACTACTTGTCCTTTTTGGATTCCGCCGCCTCTTGGCTTTTGTCCTCCGCCGCAGGCACTACCTCTCCATTCTGCTGGTGGGAATCGGAAGTGCTGCTGTCCAACAGTTGCAGCTGTTCCTGTTCCCCTTGGCCTTCTGCGGCGGCGCCCGCCCCGCCAGAGTCGTCCCCAGAGGTGCCGTACTCATTCACCCGTTTCGGGTCCACACGGTAAATCCATCGCTGGTAGATGTAGATCTGAGGAATTCGAACAATTGAAATGCTTGAGAAATCGGTGAAACCAAGAATATGATGTCGTCACGGAAGCAGCCCAGGCGGTACAGCGTAGGCATTCGGATGACGAAGGCGAACAGGTCATCAATGAACGTGTTGATGAACTTGTAGGTAAGCATTCGCCACGGCAGGTGGGCCACAGACTTCAGCTTGTAGTTGATGAACAGTTGGGGCGTCATCTGGACATTTATTTGTCTATATTAAATGTAAAACTTTCACTCCACCATGATGAAGCCAAAAGTGAGCAGGAAACCGTAGAGCATCCCACTGAAATTGGTTTTGGAATTGAGTTTGGGCTATTCTCGTTAGGGAACTCACAGCACCCAGCTGTACCAGCCCTTTTGCTCGTCGTAGACCAACGAGTAGATGGCGTAACCGCCCAGCAACGGGAACAGCGCCCAGGACAAGTATTTGAACGCCATCTTCAGAAAGTAATGGAGTTGGACGAAAAATGTTTGGAAGAGCGACCTGGTCATACTCTTTGGTGGCCGATTCCACGTAGGAGCCCTTGTCGCTGAAGCGGACGCGCGGAATCACGCCCATGATGGGCCGATCGCGCAACACTTCCACGTTCAGACATTTTGGGATCTTCCACAGCTCGATCAGCAGTCCGAACCCGATCGACATTTTGATCAGCCAGCTGCTGTCGTTGTCGCAAATGTAGAGGAACACGATCTGTAGGGAGACGGATTTCGAATTAATGGACAAATAAATATCGCTCTTTTACCAATGACTGGAAGATGTTGAAGAGCACCGAGCGGACAGAGAGCCCTTCCAGACTCTTGCGGGTGCGCCAGAACTGGATGTCGTTTTTGAACGCCAGCAGCTCGAGCACAGTGTGCAGGATGGAAACCAGAATGGTCACTCCCAACAGCACTGGGCTGGTCTCGATCAGCGCTTGCTTGATCGCGTCTTGGTCCGCGTCGCTCTCCTCGAACATCTCGCCGCCCAGCATCTGCGACCATTTGCCACGCATCTTAATGATATAATGATCCCCATTTTAAGTGAGAAGTAACTATTTTAAATAGTAACCTGTTGCGAAGCGTACAATTGCCATTTGAAGAGCGAGAGCGGGGCAAAAGTGATGGTCAGATTCAGGCTTGTCACTGTTTCATTCACCTAAGGCGGCAGTATTGATTCAAGTCGAAGAATCTAGTTTTGCCACGTACTGGCTGGTACTCGGTGGCCAGATTCCAGTAGTTGTTGAAGAACACAATCGGGTAGTAGCGGTTGCTGGCCGGATCGAATTTGACCGCTTCGTCTAGCGGAGCGGGCAGCTGGCCGCGAGTCCACGTGGAAAAGTCGGTGACCAGATTGACCGTGATGTTCGGATGCCAGTAGTTCAACACTTCGTATTTGACGCCTTCCTCCGCCTTTTGCTGTTCAACCGCGCTCTGTTCCGTCTTCCCGGTCAGCAGATTTGCCGTCTTCCGGTAGTACTTCTTCTTGTACCGGTTCAACTGGTAGCTGGAGTAGACCACCTGAACAAAAAAATCGTTTCACCACATGAGGTTGAATTGTGATGCAAATAATAAACCTCTCTTCCGCCATAGTTTGTCGCCCTGGGCAGATGGGACTGGCCCCTCTTCACCAGAAACATGTGGAGGTAGAGTGAGCCATTCCGTTGGAGCACTTCCGGTGTGGGCATTTGGATGATGGACTTCACACGAGAACCGTCCCTATCCGCACCCGACTCCCAATCGCCGTAGACCAGATTTCGCTCCAGCCATATCAACGACTCGATGTTGTCGAAATCGTGGAAGCGATCGGACTTGAATTAATTGGTTTTCATCAATTTGTATTGTCCAAACAACCTTGGCCGAGAGGTACATGTAAAAGTTGAAGTGCTGATCGGGCGTGAACAGGTTGAACGAGGGCGGATAAGTTTTAGCTCCTCCGCCAGGAGTTAGTGACGAATTCTGCGTCCCCGGCTGCTGTTTTGGCCCGAAGAAGTTGCGAATGAGCGACGAGATCATCCAGAACATGACCATGCGCACTACCATGGACTTGAGGAATGGCCAAAGTTGGAATTGCTGAGAAGTGATATTTTGGTTCGAAAAGTAAAAGGATTTTACGTTTTGTGCCTGTTGATTGCCTTCGCCCACCACGACTGGAGCAGCAGCGGCGGCGGCCACAACACCATTCTGGTGGCCAGACATCGTTCGATTGAAATAGTGAAACGAAAAGCAAAATGTAACGACTTTTTTCTTTTTATTCCTAAAAATTATAATCCTTAAATAAATGTTAAACTAAAAATTTCCCATCAGACATCCTTTATAGGTACGAGGTACCTACATGTCTATACTCCGACGATGAGCACCAAGAGTCCAAATCGAGAAATCGACTAAAACCAAAACCCTTATTTTTACTAGATGCGTAATGCCACTTTGTCGTCGGTGTTGTTTAAATTCAAATATCTATATATAGTCACCACGTCACCAGCCGCCGTATCTGACGAATCCATCCATCATTCAACTACTCACTTGTCGAGTAAATAAAAAATTATTCACTGTTCACTCCCATTTATTCGTTTGAAAGACGTGTTTGTAAAAACAAATTGATACTGTAGAGATCTCACGACATTTATTTAGGTAAATGAAAATGCTATCGGAGAAGACAGAAGATAAACTGTAACGAATGCGCTTTACCAAGCTGGTTCTTGACTGCCATTGTATGCCGGGATTTTGCTCACCGCCCGTCCATTCCTCGCTTCTTTCTCTTCACCTTCGGTCATATCTTTGCCGTTCAGATGCCAATTCGCACTAAACAAAACGGCGGATAGGACTTTATATTTGAAATGCTCTTACACGTGGTCGTACATCTTGAGCGTTTCTTTGGTCCACGCCTGTTCCTTCACATATTTCCGGAGGCGATATTCTCCGAATAGCAATATCAGGCAGTAATAAGTGCCTTTGAACTACACAAGAAAAAGTTGCCAACGCTAAACCGGTCACTCTTGATACCTGATTTGGATTGGCCTCGCACTCCGCAATTAGTTCGTTATACTTCTGCGGATGGTCATCCGGTCTGTTGAGCTCACGAACCAACTGAATTCAGAATGGATGAACTGAGCGAAACAGAAACGAAAGATGGTAACCAACACGCAGTTGGTCGTGGTTGGACGGATTGTGCGTCTTCACGTCGTCCAGGTGCATGTCCAACTTGATAACTGAAGGAAAGAAGAATACATGCCTTAGTCAAATCACTTATATCAGAATAGTCAAAACCCACATTCATCGCTCAATTCAACGCAGTGCTTGGAGAAGGGAGTCATGTCGTTTGGGCTTATTGCCTAAAATGGAACAATCGGTTGTGCTGTTGCTGATTCGCAGTTACAAATTACTCACTTTCGGTTCCCACTTATCAATGCTGGACTTGTTGTCAGGGACAAGCGGGCGATTTGACCTGCGGAAACCTTCCGAAGTTTTATCATTCTCTCGCTTGTTGACGTAGTAGCCGCGCCCTCCGGCGCGTCCTCTCCCACTTCCACTGCTTCCAGCTAACGACCGCAGTTGCTGTCGCCCATATTGTCGTGTTTTAAATGATTTAGTGGGTTGTGATTGTGACATCAAGAAGTGTTATTTATTATTGTACTTTTTGGCTATAAAAACTGAATTTGGAAAGCTTTTAGATTTTGATCTCAGCCCAATTTGCAGAGTGGAAGTGGAGGAACTCGAAAAAAGTGGGGTGGAAGTAATAATTGTTTGACATGCGGACAGATCCTATTATGTGAAATATGGTGGCCATTTTAAAATAAAATTTGTTGGGAATTCACTTCTTTCTTGTTCTTGATATTCCCTTTTGAAAAGTCAGCGCAGAAAGTTTCAGCGCCACTAGTGTATTTCATAGGTAGACGTTTCGTACGCTCCGCTCGCCCTGAAGTTTCATGCTTAAAACCTCCTCCTCCCCATCCTTCCCTTTCCCTTCTTGTATTCTTCTCTGCTCTACCTATTAAATTTTAAATTTAATTAAAACAACAAAACGCCAAAGTACCTAAATACAAAAGGGGAAACGGAAAGCATGGGCAATGGGCATGGGTGCGAAAAAAGAACAAACATGTAGAAACAAAGAAACTAATTTTTTGGCTTTTCTAATTTAGGAGGTATTTTTTTCTTTCCGCCCGTTAGCGTCAGTCATCACTGTTTTATTGAACATTTACAACCTTTGCTCTTCATCTGAAAGAAACACGAGATGGGCACCAAACCAGCAGGAACTGGAAGTCGGTTTTTGCTTTTTCTTATAACAATTCATATTTTGACGCTTTGATCTTCATTCCAGAGATTAAAAAGTTGGAGATAAAAATGCCCGATTTGACACCTCCACCAAGCATGGCCGACAACTTGGACGACAAATTTTTGATGAAGTATGTGCCACAAATCTATCAGAAATTTATATTTCCAAATCAGACTCGAGAACGGTTCTGAAGTGGTTGTAATTGCCAACGAGCTGGAGAAGATCTGCGAGTTGGGCCGTGGCGCATACGGAGTCGTCGAGCAGATGCGACATCGGCCGACCGGCCTGATCTTCGCCGTCAAACGCATTCACTCCTCCATCAACGACGAGAGCCAAAAGCGCATGTTCGTCGAACTGGACACGTGCATGAAGAGTGGCTGCTGCAAACAGGTTTCTCACTCTGACTTTGCAATTGATCTAATGATCCTCAAGATGGTACGCTTCTACGGCGCAATGTATCGCGAAGGCGACGTGTGGATTTGCATGGAGGTGATGGACATCTCGTTGGACAAGTTCTACCGGCTCTGCATGGACATGGGCCGCCAAGTGCCCGAACAATTCGTCGCTAAAGTGGCCTACTCGGTGGTGGAGGGACTCAACTTCATGAAGGAGCAAATGAACCTCATCCACAGAGGTCCCCGATCAGTTTGCGTTTGGAATTGGACTCGCTTTATGTTTAGACGTGAAACCCTCCAACATTTTGTTGAACCGAAATGGCGAAGTGAAAATTTGCGACTTTGGCATTTCGGGCCATCTGACCAACTCGGTCGCCAAAACAATTAACGCCGGCTGCAAGCCGTACATGTGAGCAATACGATATGTCTGAGATACTCGCGAATTCATCCATTATTTTTGGTTCCAGGCCTCCGGAGCGCATTGAGGGCGAGTCGAAGGAGGCGTACGGAGTGCAAGCGGATGTGTGGAGTCTGGGCATCACTTTGGTGGGCGAACAGTTCCGCCCCTGGACAGCGACTAATGGACGCCAATTGCGCACAGGTCGAGATCGCCAACGGTCGGCACCCGTACGGGAAGTGGAAAACGCCTTTTGAGCAGCTCAAGCAGGTCATACAGGAACCGGCGCCCACCGTTGACCGGTCCCTGGGCCACTCGGAGAGCATGCACGAATTTATAGCGCTGTGGTTAGAAAAGAGAAAAAGGCCTCTGAAAAAACCGAAATGGTTTCAGCCTGACCAAAAATTTCCGCCAGCGCCCCAAGTACAAGGAGCTGTTGGAGCACCCGTTCCTGCAGAACGCCAAGGAGGACACCCAGTTCGATTCGCGCCAGTTCGTCACCTCCGTACTCGAGTGAGCATTGACCACAACAACTCACATTTTGTTGATTGTTGATCCCAATCTCCATTCAGCGTCTCCAGCGCGGGTCGGCAGAAACTGTTGAGCGCGCTGAGTCTGGATCTGGACCAGCCCTGACCCCCCCCCCACACCCACAATCCACTTCTCTAACCCATTTGGATGGCTCAATAATCCTCTCCACTGGAAGATTCTTTTGCGTTTTCTGTAGATGCTCTCTGTTCCTATTTATTAATTGTTGTTTACGCTGGACAACAAACTCTCAGCTCAAACGGTCATTTGTGTCTCTGTCAATTCGATAGTTGTTCCGCTCTTGGATTCGATAAATGCTTAGGCCAAATAGCCCATCATTTCCGCACAAATTTCCTCGTTTCTGGTCGCCACTGGTAAAATTAATTTTATTATATTCTTTCTTCCCAATCACTTCCTAGCCAGTTTCGTTGTTTTTTCCGGTTCTTCCATTTGTACAAAAACCTTTGGAACACAGGAATATGAATACCTATTCTTCATTTCTTTTTTGCTTCACTACACTCTGTTTATTGTATACTTTCCGATTCTCGTCTTTTGGTGGTGATGACTGATGAGTCTGCACATTCTTCACATAGTATTCTTCTTCCCCTATAATTTATGGTACAATGATACTTGATAATTGGTATTAAATATTGGATTTTTCTAATTTGCACATTCAAAATTTAATAAATTATAATACTTGTTCATCCACACTTGTCGATGCTGATTTGTTTATAACTTATAAGTTATAAGTGAAGTTCGACGTTCTGCATTTGCTCCTTTCGAACTCCGAATATGGGTGTTGGGTACGTGGTGTCTTTGGTCGCCACTTGTAAAACAGTGGTTATGGGGAATAGCAGCACATCCGAGAGTCTCCACTTCCTTGTTGTCTTTGTCGACTCTCGTTTTTTGGCGATGAGTCCGCACATTCTTGAGCTACCGGAGACCATAGGTGGTAGCCACTACGATGTTGATGATAATTGATAAGCGTACATATTTGTGTTTTTTGCATCCGTAGCAACAATACCTTTTTAGATAGAGGTACCACCTATATACTCCCGTGATCGGTTTGTGAACTCCCCCAACCGGGGTTCCACGCCTTTAATTCGCACTTCCCGCCAAAATCACATGCACACTGACTTGGTGCCACCACTAATCCCTGCACGCGCTCTCGCCACCGCCCCAACCTCAACCACTCATTCATTTATTCATTCATTCAGTATTCACTCCCCCAATCCAATTTCATCACTTTTTTCAATTCCACCCTGATGATAAGGCAACCAACCACCATTTCACTTCCCTGACAGCCAAAAATAATGTAATTAATAGAAAATAAATGCCGCCCGGAGAAAAAAAGCCAAAGTTTTTGTCTACGATTTTCATTAAAAGCCCAATTCGTGATTTGTTGTGTTCCCTTTTAAGGGTAAGGGCACTTTTATTTTTTAGTTCCCAACACTTGTTTCGTGGGCTCGTAAAACTTCCCGACCTCGTTTGGGACACCAATTGGCCCGTTTATCGCAGACAAATGGAAGGGATGTGGCAACTGGGAAGGGGAGGGGCAAAGTCGAATCAAAAAAGTGTGTTTGGGAGATTCCAATTAGGTATGGGTCGTCTTCCACGGGGAAAGGGGCCCTGAAAGAGGGTATATAAAATGTTGAGTGGAGCCAATAAAAAGAGGGGACCAAAAGCCATCCACGGGGCCATAGGCCTCGGGCAATAACAACAAACCAAAAACAATGGGATTGATGCTTGATGCCGGGGCTCAAAGGCATTTTGGATTAGATTCCGGTTGTAACTCCCAAGAGGTGGCAGAAAATTCTAAAACTTTTGGTAGTAGTTGTTTGATTATTAATATTTTCTGATTTGGCTGTTTGCACCAGCAGAGGCTCTGTCTGACCTTATGTTCGCCCCCAGAGCCACCGTTCATAGGCTGTGACACGTAGGCTGGGACTCGGGAGAACGTAGACAGCGCAGACCAATCTCTCCCCCAACAACGCACTCTTGTTGGGGGCAGTGGGGGCTGTTGACTGTTGGACGACGAGGCGATTCCGGTGGACCCAGCCAAGCACAACACAGCGCCCTGCTTATCAGTTATCAGCGAGCGGTAGCACTCACTCTCCATCCGTCCATCCGACATCATCACAAGGCACAGGGGGATTACCAGCATTTGCCCGCGTTAGGTCGTCCAAACTCCAAAAAACTGTTGTTGTGCCCCCAATTTTGAAAGAGTTTTTGCCGGTTCAGCGAAAGTGAATGTGCTTTGCTGATTGCAAATTTGAGGGGAGTAATCGCAACAAAATGATGTTTCAGAACCCCCAATTGAAAAGGGATGCTGGGCGTTTTGCTGCTGTCCGAGTACAATGAGCTGGTGCACGCGTTCGGCAACGCGCCGTTCCGCGCCCATTTTGCCGCTGCGCCAGACGACGGCTGTCCAACACAGCGGCCGGTGCCGAGCAGCAGCGGCGTACGAACATTTTTATGCGTCCAAAAACTGTAAATTCCGAATTTATTTTGACAGCTTTCTTTAGGTCTCGTCACCCTCCACCTCCTCCTCCACTTCGGTGGACCACCGTCGACATCATGGCCACTCGGCCGGCAAAAATGGTGGCGACCGAATGCCATTGCCGCCGAAAAAGCCAGCCGAAGGCCCACAATTCGAGGTAGAGAAAAAGAAATTGACTCAAAAAGGCGATCGCTATTATTTCAAATTGTTACGACAAAACTGCATTAAAAGAAAGTTGAATGGAGAATGGCTCTGTATAATTCACAGGAACACCCGCTGCTGGACAGCGAACTGCTGCTGCAGCTGGTGATGCCGCTGGCGCTGCTGTGCCGGCGCGAGCACAAGGCCCAGGCACTGAGGTCCATTGAGGCGGACGATCGGCTGCACTTGCGCGTCACGCACCTGGCCTACGGGAACCTGCTGGCACTCATTCATGAACAGGGGTCAGCGGAGGGCACATAAAATCCGCAAGCAAATGCAAAAATATTTCCTTGAAACGGAATGAATGTGACCCAAACTGTTGGCTATAAAAGAAGGGGACAAGACTGGTCGCGGAGTCTGCGAGATTGAATGGGGCAGGCACCGCGACCAGGGGCAAAAGGACCCACCAGACTGGGCGAAGATTGTCTGTCTGTGGACGACGGTTGCACTTGACGAGCCCTATCTGTGGGTGATGACCAAGCTAAAAGTGTGCAAAACAAATGCCATTGGGTGGCCCAAAATAGCTCAATCCAATGAACTTGTATTGATTTGAAAATCGGTGATTTGGACAGAGCACACTTCAAAAAAAAGAAGAAATAATTCTCTGGTCTGAAAATGGCCCCAATTGAGCCCGAATTCCGAGTCCATTTTGCAGTTCTCTGAGTAACGCGGATCGCCTGTTCCGCTGGCTGCGGCGCTGCGTGTCCTTCCACTACGGCGGCCCATCGCTCCAACTGGTGCCCCTGGACTCGCCCCTGGTGCGCCAAATGCGCCAGCGCTGCGAGCACAGAATGCTGGCGCTTCTGGCGGAAGAGAGCGCAAACGCAGGTGCGAGGAATGAAGGAAATTGACTGACTACAAAATGGCCCCGTTTGCAGCGGATCCGTTTTGTCTGAACGCGGCTTTCGACGTTCCGGCCCGCGTTGTGCAGACCACACTCCTGCCCCACTTCCGGGAGCTGGCGCAGCGCATTTCGCACGCAATCGGAAGGAGATGCAGGTCAGCCCCCAGGGAGGAGGAGAGTGGCTCTCGACTGCTGGAAATGCCCCGAAAATGGAAATTTCGAAATCTGGTTCCGAACTGGCATTTCAAATTCAGTCGAATTAATGTGCATCATCAAAAGTAGCAAATGATAATGTCATCAAAAAGGTCGAGAATTTAGATGGTGGGATCAATTAAATTCCAAAATGTCCCAAAAATTCAGGCCATTTCCCCCTCCAGATGCCTTTTCCTGCTCTCGGGCCATCTGGCCGCGTCCGCCAGTTCGCACTCTGGCGAGACCACTCTGAGCGCCCTCCGCCGCGAAGACTTGCGCTCGTTGGCCCAATTTGCGCGCCAATCGCCCGGTGTGCCTTTGCCACTCGCCCGCCTTTGGCATTTCCCCTTTCAGCGGACGCCCTGCCCGAACGCTGTTTGAAGTGCCACGCCGAAATGGGTGTGTGGCTCCACTCAAAGGTATAACAAAACAAACGACAAAGATATTTTTGAATTTCCCAAGACACACAAATCGCCAATTTAGAGTAGGCGCCGTCGCTTGCTGCACAACGTGTTCTGCGTGTCGTTGAGTGACTGCGTGGAGATGGTCTGCCTGGTGGCGGCAGGTGAACAAAAATGGGAAAAAGAGTCCAATGTGATTGGAGATAAGGTTGTTTTTGATGTGAGTAAGGCCTAAACCTAAGCTTAGTCTAAGGGCTAAGTCCAACGGTAGCCAAGTAGGTTAGGTATTTTGCGTGGCGCAAATGTCTCACTACCCGAAAAGTGCTTAAAAGTGGGTAGACAGGCAATTCTCCTCCAAAACGAGCGTTTGGATGGATCCCTCAGCACCACCACCAGTTATGGCTCTTCATTTGCCTTTGTCTTCCGTTTGCAGACCACTGCCAGTTGATCGGCTGCATTGGGGACGCGCTGGAGTCGCTGGAGCAATTCGGCGATTTCCACGCTTCGGACGGGGAGCAGGAGCGACTGGCGCACTCCCAACTGCTCCAGGCGTGCGAAAGACAGCTGAGCGCCGGTCAAAAGTTGCTGGGGGCAATGGTGGCGGAACGCGGCGCCAAAAAAGTGGCGGACCTGCCCTCTGAGGGCTTCCCACGGGCGCAGCAACTGATCCAGGCAAGCAAGGGAAGGAACAAAAAACTGTTCCAGCCAATTGCGAGCTCTTTCAGCACCTCTGGACCAGATTCCGCAACGCGTTCAGCGCGGTAAGCCAAAATGGGGTGAAAGGGACATTTGCCGAAGCCGAACATATGACGGAAGCATTAAAATAACTCGAAGAGATAATCCACTCTCCCCAAAATAAATGAACTTTTGGAACAGTGAATGCCTCAAAAGATGTCTCAATTTCTTCTTCTGGTTCCCATCCATCCACTGCTCTTCTGTTTCAGTTCCACCAGCAGGAGGGACCGTTATTGGAGGAGTTTGCCCAGCAGCGGCACCTTCCCCTGGGGCCCGCTCCCTCGCTGTTCTCCCAGGGCAGTTGGCTGTTCGGGCGCCTGTCCTCCTCGCTCTCGCGTCCCGGCTCCTCCGCTTCGTTCCACCACCAGAACACCGTCTCCTCGACGGCGTCCACAGCCCGCTCGATGGGCGCCCGCTCCTCGTGCGGAGGCAGTTCCCGCGTGTCGGGCGCCCATCTGGACGCTATGCGGGCCCAACTCAGGGTCGGCATTTGGATTGGCGAAGTGTTTGGGGAAACTCGTTCCCCCGCAGAAAGTGCTGCGCTCGCTTCTGAACGACCTGCTGAGCGCCAATGCGACGCTGGCCCGCTCCCAGACGCTGGTCCGTTTGCAGCAGACCGTGCGCCAGTCCATGGATGCGCCGTTGGCCTCGGCCCTCAAGAACCTGGGCGTGGCGGCGGCCCCCCACTCGGAGGGGCCACTTCGCCCCGCAGCACTCGGCTTCGACATGCTGGCGTTCCGGTTCACGCGGACAGAGCCAAACTCCCCCCAAATGCACTTCCAGCACGCGACCGGGGGTAAACGTCACTTCTTAATGGCGGATTTACTAAAATGGAAACTGATCGGAAGTGACAGCAACCGCAAGTTCTCTCTCTACTTTAAGAAAACGAAAGCGCCATTATGGCCCTGCTGGCGGACGAAGATTGTGGCGATGAGCTGCATAGCGAGGACGACGACGACGATGAGGCGGTGGGTGCCGGCGGCAGTGAGGAATTCGCGCTGGCGCGGACGGCCGAGGGGGAACTGCTCATTCAGGCAGGCTATCGGGGCGATCGAAATATTCGGAATTTCCCCGATCAATATTGTTTTGTTATCAGCCACCGTTACGTGCCATCAAGTGTCTACAAAATGTCTCATCCTACTTTCAGCTCAGCGGCCCAATTCCGCCCTCTACGCAACAGCACGAGCGTCGCAAGGCGCCCAGTGCCGGCGGCAACTATCGCTGCGCGGTGCTGTTCTCGCGACACGTGAACACGGCACTGGCCCTGCGCCAGACCAACGGGCTGATGTGCGCTCTTGGCGCCGAGATGGACCGGGCAATGGCCAACTTCCAGTGAATGCGAAACACCTTTTTGTTTTGTTGTACACATCGTCAGCAAAATTCTGTACAAACATTTATGCAAACAAAATAAGTCTCACCGTTGATTCTGATTGGGTCTGAACAGTGAATGGAACATTATCGCTTTGGGAGTAAAGAACACGAAATAAAAATAACTGCGAACGAAACAACATTAACTTGTTACGAGGAGGCACTTGAACACTGAAAATGGAGAGGGTCTGTTTAAGTATGTCTGTTGTGGGGGTGCCTAAACTTAAAAATGGTTGGCGGAAGTGGAGAACCCGTAGACGCGGTGTGCGATGGATGCTGAGCATTGATCACAAGATGGGAGACAACGAATGGAAAATCGATTGTTCGGGGGGGGGGGGGAAGAATGGATTTGCGGGGTTCTTGGGATGAGAGTTGTGTGGCAACATAAAGGGTGAGCAATTGGTGCTTGCACCTCCTTCGCTTCACACGACCAGTGTGCCGCCGTTCAGCAGCACTTGCTGCTCTTCAGACCTGTCCGCCGCCGTCAGGCCCTCGAGTGCGTCCAGCTCGTACTGGGTGCTGTGTGCCGACGGGAGCAGGACGTGGCGCCAGAAAGTGCGCGTGCCGGCACTGTCCAGCCCCAGGAAGTGGCGCCAGTGGTCCCAGAAGCGGGGATGTCGGTGCGGGAAGAAGGCTATGCGCAGCACCCGCGAGCAGCCCGCCGATTGCATCTGATGAGGGAACAGAGCGACTCGAAAAGGGGCCTTTTACTTGCTGCGCTCACCAGAATGCCCAAATAGGTCTCGCCGCTGGAGATGAGCACAAAGTTCCAGAGGAAGAGGCCGCCGACCAGCACGGACACAATGGCACAGAGCAGATAGGTGAAGAACACCGACGACACGACCAGATGCGGTCCCCGGCCGCAGACGGCGTCGAACCAGGGCAGCGCCGAGGCCAGCCAGTCCGAGTCGCAGAACATTTTGTTGGTGAATGCCTGACACAAACGGGACCACATGCTTCAACTCTGCAACAAGTAACAGTGTTTCGCTTACATGCCAATAGTTGTAGTAGAACGTGTTGAACGCGGCCAGCACAAAAGTGGAGCATCCGACGGTGACAAAACCGATGAACTGGAAAAAGTAGCGGTGGTTGCTGGCGCCCACACACTGGTTTATCCAAATGCAATGATGATCCATGTTCAGCTGAAAATTGCGTGGAATTGTGATTTGGGTTTGGCACAAAAAGACGCACAATGCACGCGTTGCAAATGGAGCAGTGGTGCGCGTTCTGCGGCTTATGGCTGTTGCAGCGATAGCACTGGGGCAACTTGTCGCTCTGCGCGAAACAGTTGTACTTTTTCGAAGCAGAAAGGTGAACCTTTGCAGGACTGCCTGGCGACACAGTGCACGCCTTGTGGAAGTGGTAGAACACGTTGAGGGTGAGGTACACGGCTAATTGGGATCCAATTCCACTTTTGCTCTCTCTTTCTCAATTTTAAACCAATAACCAACCGAAAATGCACAGCAGCAGTAGGGCCCACCACGGCTTGTGCAGCGACTCGTACGGAATGACAATGGCCACAGTGACCAGCAGAATGAATACCAGCAAACAGTAGAGCAGCACGAACAGAAACTGCAATGGCCGGTTGTGGTCTTTGACTGCAGAAAAGACACACAAACCCTGCCTATGACGCGTCGAATGAGGAAGTCGACGAGCGGGAAAATTCGCTCGAACGCACTCTCCACATCGAACCCACATTTGCAGTTGCAGCAAAACACGCGTCTGCATAGGAAGGGGCAACGCCTTCCGCACAAGCGCATCTCTGGTCGGGAACACACGACGCAAATAATTTGCAAAATTTGCGGTTCCGCTGCTTCTGCTTCCTCTGTAATCGAAACGGCGGCTAAAAACGATTGATAAATTATGGGCTAGGAAAAAAGACTCATGGACCACTCTTCTCTTATTATTCGCGAGGAGGTCTTTTCCGCCCCACTTCCTCCCATCCATTGTTCATTTTCATCGCGGCTGTCGCCACTTGTTCCTCTTCCACTTGGCAACAACGATTCATCAAAATCAACACACCCGCCGCACAAATCACTCCCCTCCCATCAAACACTCAAGCAAAGGCGTCATCAGCAGGAGTCAATTACCCGACAATCCTTGGCCAAAGAAATGGGCCCACGGGAGTTTCATAGCAAAAAAGCAGTGATCCCAAAGACAGGAATGGCTTTGGCTGCAATGGATCGGTCTACCGGCTATCGGTCAATGCAGATTTTCTGCGCACTTATAAATAGGGCTCACCGTCACTGTGTATACCAACTACCAAGTATACCACACGATACGAGGAAAATAGAGAAAGAGAAAATTATGGGCGTTGGGAATAAAATTGCCAAAAATGAAAAACAAAGAGCAAAAGGCTAATTTGTAAATTGGCAGTAGCAAGAGGATCGAGCCATTGGTGATTGAATTTAAACTTTCAAATTTACAGAAAGTAGGTATTTATGAATTTACTCCGGAGGCTATTTTCATTAAACTATTGCAAGGTAAAATATTGCTTAGATTTTATATATTCAGCCGCAGTTTATTTAGTTCCACATCTCCCGTTTTATTTCATTCCATTTATCCCGGCGTTTTCAATTCGCCAACCACCAGCACTTGTTGAGGCGCAAATGTTTGTTGTTTGCCTCGTTGGCCGCAGGCTTCTCCTTTCAGAACATTGGACTGCTCGAAGAGGAGCTCAGCAAATATGAACGGTTCAATTTTCGTAAATGTCCGAGTGATTCCAAATGTTTAAGAGATTCCACCCAAAAAGATCCCTTTGCGCTGCCTGATTCCGATGGTGGGTGGGAAAAGATCTTCGACGGCGAGGCCACCAGTGTGTTTCGGCGCAAAATGGAAGGAAAGGATTTGTACGAGTACCGAGTCATCGGATCCTACGCGGACGTGTCGGCACTGAGCTTTGTCAATGCACAGGTTTTGCTCTGTCTTTTGCAATAACAAACTAAGGGAAAGTGTTCCAGAATGACATTGAGTACAGACGGAAGTGGGACAAGAACCTGAAGAGTTTGGAGCTGTTGGCCGAAGATCCACAGAGCGGGGCACAGCTAATCCGATGGGAGAGCACGTGAGCATTTCGGTCTCCAACTGTGCACTTCATTTCTTCCCATTCAGACTGATATCGATGCTGACCTCCCCCCGTCTTTACGTCTTTGTTCGGCGCCAATTCGTTGACCGGGACCACAAATGCGTGATCGTGCTTTGCAAGGCCCTGGACGAACAGCAGTACCCAGACTCGACAAACCAGTCCAGCGTTCGAGTGACCGATTACGCCTCAATGCTGGTTGTCCGTGCGCACACCGATTTGGACAAGGTATCAGCCCCAAAACTGTTTAAATTTTGTTGGTTGAAATCCTCAGCACGGATTGGACTTTGTGCTCACCTACCACGAAGACGCCAAACTGAACATGCCCAAAAAAGTGTACGATTTCGGCGTCAATTTCTCGGGGCCTGGCTGGCTCTCGCAGGCGCATGATGCGGCGGTGAAATACGGCGAAAGTGGCGCTGTACAGCCTATAATGACGGCGGAAGAGGTGCAAGAAGAGAAAGCTGCACCAGAGGAAGAACAATCGGCGGCAGGGGAAAAACAAGAAACAGAAGCTGCACCCGAAGCGGACGAGAAAAAAGAGGAAGAGCCTTCTGAACCGGAAAAAGCCGAATCCGCAGAAGTTGTTTCGGAAGACTCTGCCGAACCGACGGAAGAGGCGGAGGAAGAAGAGAAAATCGACCTAGACGAACTCACCGACCCGTTGACTCGCGCACGCGCGGAATGCGCCCAACACGCGCGAGTGCTGAAGAAAATCCTGGAAGAGTGCAACCGGAGAGTGCGTTCCACACCCGAATCGGTGGAGAGTTGCCACATGGAGATGGTGGACTACGTGCAAGCGCTGGACCATTGCGCGTCGCCAAAGGCGTTTGCGCAGCTCAAATGAATTAGGCAGATTAGGACATATGAAAATCGATGAACTGATTGTTTTGTTGTTGTTTGTGCTTTTCATCAGGATATTGGCCTTGATCACACTCCTTATAGGAAATTGCAGATACTAACCGCCTTTTAAAACTCTCAGCGAAAGTTGTCAATAATATCATATTCCTCTCACACATTTTATGAAATTTAAGATAAAGGATTAATCCAATATTGCCAAATCCAAAGTGGTAATATATGCTTAGCTGTTGAAGTCTTTAAGTGGACCAGTACAAATACAGATACATACCCAATTCATTTAAATTCTAAACATGTTGTTTTTGCCAGTTTTGATTCGCATCGTTGATCGTGATTTTGCAGCAGTATGGCGTTGTGGGTGGACAAGTACAGGCCCAAGGAGCTGTCCAAGCTCAGCTACCACCGGGAACAGGCGGAACAGCTGGCCAACCTGGTTGGCACTGGCGACTTCCCGCACCTGATGTTCTGCGGACCGAGCGGGGCGGGAAAGCGGACGCGCATCCAGTGCCTGCTGAAGAAGCTGTACGGCCGAGGGGTGGAGAACGTGCACGTGGAGGAGAGCCATTTCACGGTTTGTGAGGAACTGATATTCCTAAAACGCATTTGTTCAGACGCCGAACAACAAGAAACTCCAAATCCATGTGGTCAGCAGCATCTTCCATATCGAGCTGACGCCCAGGTCCAGCACCGCCCTGGCGCCCTGGACCGATTGTCTATTCCTCGCATTTGCAGTGACGTCGGCTACTACGACCGAGTGGTGGTGCAGGAGGTGATCAAGGACACGGCGCAAGTGCAGCAGCTGGACAAGGCTCGCCAGCGCCCGTTCAAGGTGGTCGTGCTGCACGAGGCGGAGAGCCTGACCAAGGAGGCGCAGCATTCGCTGCGTCGCACCATGGAGAAGTACGCGAGCACGTGCAAAATCATCTTGTGCTGCGAGTCCGCCAGCCGGATTATAGACCCTTTGCGCAGCCGGTGCATGCTCGTCCGTGTCCCGGCACCAACCAACGCGCAGGTATTCATTCACGTCAAAGGGGAGACTTCCAAAGAACTTCCACTCTACGTTCACGCCATCCATATCCATAGTTGAAGTCCTGTGTGGAGATTGTTTGCGAAAAGGAGCGCCTGAGCGTGTCCGCGCAATGGATGGAGGCGCTAGTCGAGAAGGCGGACGGGAATGTGCGCCGCGCTATTTGCTTGCTGGAGGGCAGTGTCGCGCAATAGTGGGTCCCATTTTTTGGTCAATACACAATGCGCTGTGTTGTTTTGTTGCAGTGGGAACAACTTGGACAAACAGCCAATTTTGGAGCCGGAGTGGGAGACCTATTTGCGCGAAACGGCCGCGATGATCATGCAGAAGCAGAATTCCGAGGGGTGAGCGACGAATAGATTCCGTTAGAACACAGTGCCACTCAACTCGGCGCATTCCAGTGTTCTGGCGGTGCGCCAACGCTTCTACGAGCTGTTGTGCCGCTGCATTCCCGCTTCGGTCATCTTCTCGGTAAGAACCGCAATTATTTGATCGCCATTTTCCGCATTCTTCAGCAATTGGTGGACGAGCTGGCCAAGAAGTGTGACCCGTCTCTGGTGGCCCCATTGGTCGCGGAGGCGGCACGCTACGAGCACAGCTCGAAGCTGGGCAGCAAGGAAGTGTACCATTTGGAGGCGTTCGTGACCGGTTTTTATTATTTATTGGAGTCTAATTTTAATTATTTTTTAATTTTTTTGCGTTCATGGAACGCGCGTTGGCACATCGCCAATCCGCGACAACACAGATGGCGCACTAAGACTGGAAGATGCAAAAGAGGATACTCAACCGCAAAACGGACGATATATAAATATTTCAATCAATTATTCATTCTCTTTCGACTTGCTCACCTGTTCGTTTCCATTCTTTCTCTTGGAATGATGTCAATAAGAACTTTCAGATACTTGAGTGTAGTTGATTCGGGGACCATGAGTTTGACTTTTATTCCGTATTGTTTATTGTGTGATAACATTGATTTTCGAAGACAAATAGAATAGGCGCGCGAATGGCGCAAAACGTAACAAATGATTCAAATTCGAGAATAAGATCAACAACAAGCGGTGTAATCCGTCATGCAATTCATTCCGCCTCAATCTGCTCCGTCTTTGCGGCACTCTCCTCCACCTCCTCATCATCATCTTCGTCCTTGAACACTGTTCTCTGGAAACAAAGGCGGGATTTGGATGGCCTTCCGTTTCAGCAAACCTTCGCCTTTTTGCTGCCCTTTCCCTCGTTGCCAAAGCCCTTGTCGGCCGCCCGCTTTCGCTTGCCTCGGCCGTCCCTGACCTGTTCCTTGCCGGCGCCCTTCCCTTTCATGCGCTGCTGCTTGGCCACTCGGGCCTTGTTGAACTCGGTCCAGTAGGCGGTCTCCTCCTCGCCTTCGAGCACCGTGCCGGTCAGCTCGCTCTCTTTCAGCATCACCTTTCCGTCAGTGGCCGCATCAACCGCCTTTTGCCAGACTTTGGCTGCAATGCCCTCTTCCGATCCAAAAAAGCGCACAGTGCCCTAATCAGCAAATGTTGAATGTAAATAGATGTGCGCGCAAACCTCAGTTCCGTTGAGGACCACGTACGCAGCTTTTGCATAGGGTTCGAAGAACTGCTTGAGCTCGTCAATGTTGACCTCCTTCTCGCCCGTGGGCAGTCCGGCGACCTTCAATACCAGGCCCTTAACGTAGTGCGCTTTGTTCTGCTCCTCGATGGTGTTACGGCGCATCTGCTTTTTGAGCTCGCGTTGCGCTAGTCGTTCGGCGTGTTTGTTCGCCCAGTACTCCTCCTGCATCTGGTTGACCAGCTCGTGCTCCTCCTTGAATTTGAGGTCCTTGAGTGCGGCGACGCGCTTGGCCTGTTCCTCGTCCGCGTACGTGACGAACACGGAGCCCTTGAACACTTTGGGCGTGATGGTTGTTGCTTTGGTCTTGCGCATCAGCACATTCTTGACTTCGCCGAATTGGCGCACAAACTCGGCGATCTCGTCCAGAGTGGCGTCTTGCGGAAACCCTTTCTGCAAAATGCGGTTGCGATGCAAATACCAGAGGCCGCTAAAATTGCAAACCATGTAGACCGTGCGGCGCTTGATCTCCTGCCAGTACTCCAGAGTGTTCTCGGGCAGCGGCACTTCCGGTGAGCGGCGAATCTTCTTCCCATCCTCCGACACGTCAATCAGCCGGGAGTCCTTGAGCGCTTCCGCAATCACCGCCTCATCAGTGGAGAGTGCCGCCAGACGGTTGCACTTCAGCATTGTGGCCAGAGGAACCCCTGAACGAAGTGTTGAATTGGCTCACCGCACAAAACTGGATTGTTTACATCCTCCGTCCTGCTTCATCTCCTCCTGCAGAAATTTGTCCCGTGGCAAATTGATGTCGCCAAAGTAGTACTGAAACGGGCCGAATCAACAATTTGTGAGAACTCGCCAGGCCTAACCTCAACTTGCCCCAAAATCTTCTTCTTTTCAAGATCTGCTGCCAACTCGGTCTTGACTGGCGAAGGATGAACTCCGTTTGATGCCATTTTGAAAAAGTGTAATGGTACCGTTGTATTATTGTGTATCTGAAAAGTGAAAATGAAAAAAGTGCGATTCACGCCTAATTATTCTCTTTACGTTGGCGCAACATCGGATGTTAAATTAAAATATATATGAATACGAAAATACCATATAAACTTATAAACAGTGGGTTTGAACAATGAATAGAACATTTTATTGTCTGTGCGATTTACACCTCAACACAAAATTTGTCAATGGTAGCCAGAGATTGAGAAAAGGTCAGAGGTTCTCTCGTTTGAACATTATATGAATGAACGTGTGTTGAATAACCCATATTTGGATATCGGACAACTAAACGGTACGGAAGAATTGGTAATCTTCCCAAACAGTGAAACGGGTCGACGAGACAGATTGGATCACGTGAGTTGAAATCAACTGTTGCTGCGGATGGTATCGGATTTGGCCGTTCATCCAATACATTTGAGGAATGCCCGCGGGCGAATTGAATACTCCAGGGAAGTGCCAAAACATCTGCACTTTGGTATTGAACAACCGATCCGGACTGATGAAAAAGAACGAGTTGTCGCGGTAGTCATCAGCCAATCCTTGCTAATAATAAATATATTGGATTTGAATCAATGCGAATGCGGAAAAACCAACCAATGCATTGTAAATGTCCTGACGAGATGGCCAAACCAGCTGTTCGAATTGCGGTAGGAAGTTGAGGACAAGCACCGGGTCATCAGGATTGTAAGGGCGGGTGTGCATCCAGTCCACAAATGCGTCGCCCAGAGACAAATGCGTCGCCAGCTCCTCCAACCCGTATTCGACCACTTCCTGCAGGTTGCTAAAAAAAACAAGCATTGTGAATCTGTTGTCGCCAACAAACAAATTGAACTCACCTCGCTGGCTTTACACCGTTCTGACACACCGGTGGTGTCATTTTCGCAAGAATTGCCGCCTTCCTGTTCGCCCAGTACTCCTCCTGCATCTGGTTGACCAGCTCGTGCTCCTCCTTGAATTTGATGTCCTTGAGTGCGGCGACGCGCTTGGCCTGTTCCTCGTCCGCGTACGTGACGAACACGGAGCCCTTGAACACTTTGGGCGTGATGGTTGTTGCTTTGGTCTTGCGCATCAGCACATTCTTGACTTCGCCGAATTGGCGCACAAACTCGGCGATCTCGTCCAGAGTGGCGTCTTGCGGAAACCCTTTCTGCAAAATGCGGTTGCGATGCAAATACCAGAGGCCGCTAAAATTGCAAACCATGTAGACCGTGCGGCGCTTGATCTCCTGCCAGTACTCCAGAGTGTTCTCGGGCAGCGGCACTTCCGGTGAGCGGCGAATCTTCTTCCCATCCTCCGACACGTCAATCAGCCGGGAGTCCTTGAGCGCTTCCGCAATCACCGCCTCATCAGTGGAGAGTGCCGCCAGACGGTTGCACTTCAGCATTGTGGCCAGAGGAACCCCTGAACGAAGTGTTGAATTGGCTCACCGCACAAAACTGGATTGTTTACATCCTCCGTCCTGCTTCATCTCCTCCTGCAGAAATTTGTCCCGTGGCAAATTGATGTCGCCAAAGTAGTACTGAAACGGGCCGAATCAACAATTTGTGAGAACTCGCCAGGCCTAACCTCAACTTGCCCCAAAATCTTCTTCTTTTCAAGATCTGCTGCCAACTCGGTCTTGACTGGCGAAGGATGAACTCCGTTTGATGTCATTTTGAATCAAAAGTGTGTGTATACGATATAATCGTGATATCTGAAAAGTGAAAATGAAAAAGCGTGTTCATGCCAAATTATTCTCTTTACGTTGACGCAACATCGGATGTTAAATTAAAATATATATGAATACGAAAATACCATATGCACAACGGCTTGAACAGTGAATACCTAGAACATTTTATTGTCTGTGCGATTCAACACAATTTAAATCAGTGGAGCTCGAGATTGAGAATGCAAGGTCAGAGATTGTCTAACATTACACGAAAAAATGAAAAAAATTAGACGCGAAAGAACAAGTGCTGATTATTGATTAACCTATATTTCGATATACTTGGGTAAAACGTAAAACTAAATGAAACGGAATACTCCGAACCCATAAACTTTACTACCTACTTATTCAAAGTCATACATAGATATTATACATACTTGCAATTCATATGGGAAGCGCTAGCTTAGCGTGGACCCGTGGACGTGAAAAACAAATAAAAGGGGAAAATCGCGATATCGTTAATGAATGAAGAAGACTTCCGAGTACCGATACCGACGTACCGAGACAAGATTTTTAAGATTAAGACTATACAAAATTTTTTTACTTTTTAATGGACGTCCATTATTCTCACTGCTGAATTAATTATTTTCACTGCTGACGAAAAAGAACATTATTCTCACTGCTGAATTAATT
>VAHH01000475.1:0-29779 GCA_013357305.1 Radopholus similis | reverse complement strand
ACCCGAATTCTGCAATAAATGTCTGCTTTTCCGCGTTTAATTTCTTGCAGGGGGGAATTCTGGAAAAGTAGGGAGGGGGGGAATTAAGAGGGGGGAATTAATAAGGGGGGAATTCTTGCACATTAGGCAGGGGGGGAATTCTGGAAAAGTAGGCAGGGGGGGAATTCTTGGGGGGGGGAAATTCTTTGGTAGCGCGAGTTTGGCATCGCCACGATGAACAGAAGTGCCTGAATTTCGTTTACAGAGCAATTCGAGCGGAAATGCCGCGAGGTCGTATGGATTCGACTAAAACAATTCCGGTTGGCCCGACTAATTGATGTTTTGAAGCGCACATTGCCAGAATAATGGTCAACGTCGTCGTCAGAACTGAGGAATAGCAGCGCAAAGCCATTGTACTTCTGCAATGGGAAAACCCATTATGGGGGAATTGCCTAATCACTTGCGGTACCCTCGAGTGAGCACAAAATAGCGGAAAATGAATTGGGCGGCCAGAGCAAAAAACACAAGTGGTAATTCCACTCGTGGAGCTGGCGGAGCGGATCATTTGGAAGACCAGCCTCAATTTATGCCGTATCGCCAATTGTCAATGGCGCAAGTTCAAGAAATTCGCGAAATGAAAAAGCGTGCCGACTTGTCCGGAAGCACATTTGCGCACAACATTCACTCAATTGTCCCTAAAGCCCAGTGTCATTATGCGAAGAAAGTTCTTCTGGTAATTTATTGCGTGATGCGAGATTACACGCGAATTGATCCAAAAGTTATTTAGTTTGGTCTTGAAGCGGGTTCATTTCTTCATTTTCTCGTTTTCGAAATTCTTTTGTCATCCCGAGGATCGTTTGTGGAAGTGCACCAACGGCAGATCGACGGACATTCGCGTGGTCCGGTAGCGCCGCCAACAATGTGCTGCCGCCAGGGCCAACGACATGAGGCCAGAGAATGCAGCCAACAGAACGGCGGTGCGCACCAGCAGTCTGTGCCCCTCCAGTGTCTGCCCGTGCTCGTGCTCTCGTCGCCCGATCTCTTCCGCCAGCTGCTGTCCACTCTGGTGCAGTGCCCAGATTGAGGCGTTCACCTTGGACAATGAGCCGCCAAGGCAAAAAAATAGGAATTGAAAATACCCATGCATTGTATTGTGCTGCAGATTCATTTTCTTCTTCCGCAGTCTCTCCACTCCCTTCCTCCTCCAATTCATTGTTCGGAAACGGAAAGGGATTGTTTTGCCGGTAAATCACAATTTTGCGAATTCCTTCCAGCAATGCACGGAATGCTTCAAAGATTTTGCCGTCACGTAACTTTTGACGCTACATTTGAAATGAATTGACTTTGATGCCAAATTGTTCAACCTGTTTGGTAATCAGCCCGTCAATTTCGTAGGCAAATACGCGCGCATTGCTCCTCGAATATTGTGCATGAAAAATCTCACGTAGCTCTGCGTCAAAGAAGAAGAGCACTGCATTGCGGCAGAAGTTGTCGATACCCCATCTCTTGAGCAATTTTTCTGCCGCGTCAAAATGTCCGAAGCCATAAGAGGTGTTGGCCGTGGCAATGGCAATCCTCAATCCATTCCATTTGCACCACAAGTTACCATTAATCTTAAACAAATCAAAATCGTGCTGAGTGTGAGTAACGACTATTCAAACGTCAAAAAAACTCACGCTTCTAGTTGTAGCCGGAAATTCGCGCAACAATTTTGCCAGCTTCCCTCTGTCCTCGTCATTTAACACTCGGTCGGGGTCGCGCAGAAATTCAACTTGTTCAGCCAAATTACACTGCCGATAGGTGTCGTCAAATGGATTCGGATATTCGTCAAGGGATTTAGCGGCGGCAGCGCTCAAACAGAGCATCAGCAGCAAAATAGCGCAAACTGTGCGGAACTGGTAGAAGGGAGCAATGCTTGAAGAACACATTGTCGAGAACCGAGAATCATCCAATAAAACTCAAAATGAGCAGTAAGCACTAATTGAATTTGATATAGTACAAGGGAAAGGAGCCAGATAAGAAAATGGCTAACAACCAAATAAAACTGATAACCCCAAGCGCCAAAAAAGATCTCTACTCCGGTCGAGAATGAATGAATATGACTGCTCAATGGAACTGGTAAAGTAACGAACCAAAACGTGTTTCAATCGAAAACAGCTTTTAAATTTGACTTAATCGACCAAAAGCGGCATGTGGATTCTGTATCTAAAGTCGATCAAGCGCTTCACGTGTCACAAAAATGGAATGTCTCTCCGCATTGGAGTCCATCAACAGTGCTGCTGAGAGGCCTTCCTTCAACTCCTCCTTCTTCTCACCGTCCGTTGGGCTCAACTCCTCCCACCGGGGATAGTCCGTGTAGCCAACGGAGGCAGCCACAGTGGGGTCCATCTGGTAGAAGTGTTCAGGGCGGGGCACGTTGAAAGGGGCGCCGAGGGCCACCCGCCGGACTAGGTCCGGGCTGGCGATGTAGTCCCGGCCGAACATCGCGGCGTCCATTGTGCCTGCCGAGACCAGTCTCTCTGCGTCCGCAACCGTCATGGTCTGAATAAAACCATTACATTCTGCAAACAGTTGATCTGTCTGACCTCGTTGCCCACCACTGGGCCGACGAAATGGCGTTTGACCTCGGCGATCAGGGAATCCGGCGCGCAATGTTCGCGCAACGACACGAAGGCCAGTCCGCGTGTGCTCAGCTCCTTAGCCACGTGGGTGAACAGAGCACGTGGGTCGGAGTCGCCCATGCCTTGATAGTCGCCGCGTGGCGCCAAATGCACGGAAACACGGTCATAGCCCCAAATGGCTGGAATGGGTGGAAATATGATTGGCCAAAAGGCCGTTTTATTCCTCACCTGCGGTGGCGTCCACAATCTCGAGCAGCAGCCTGGCCCTGTTCTGGACACTGCCTCCGTAGGCGTCGTCCCTGCCCTGGTTGCACGCGTCCTGCAGGAACTGGTCGATCAAGTAGCCGTTCGCCGCGTGCAGGTTGATCCCGTCGAATCCGGCCAATTTGGCATTGGCGGCCGCGTGACGGAATGCCTCGACGATTTTTGGGATTTCGGCCGTTTCCAGCGCCCGGGGTGTGGAGAAGGGCCGATGCGGCCTCAGCAGGGGGACGTGTCCGGGGCACGCCAGCGTGCTCGAAGAGACCGCCCGCCCGCCCTGGTAGTACTCGGCGAACTCGCCTTCCGCGTCGGTGAGTCTGCCCACGTGGAAGAGCTGCAGGAGTATGCGGCCGCCGGCCGAGTGGACCGCCTCGGTGACCAGTCTCCAGCCCTCCACTTGCGCTGGGGACCAGACCCCCGGTGCACCGCGGTAGCCCACTCCGTCGGGACAAACGGCGGTTGCCTCCGCCAGGATCAGTCCGGCGCTGGCCCTCTGCACGTACATCTGGGCCATCAGAGCATTCGGCACCAGAGTTTTGGGGTTGGCTCGGCACCTTCAATCAATTGTTTGTTGTCCCATTGCTTTGTGCGATTCGATGCATTCTGACCTGGTGAGCGGGGCCATCAGAATGCGGTTTGGCAGCTGCAACGCGCCCAGTTTGATGGGTTTGAGCAGGATGGACGATGCTTTGGACAGTCCGCCGCTGACAGCAACCATTTTGGATTCACAGAATAATTGTTTGGCTTTTCAATTTTGTTAGAGACCAAGGGAGCTTTATATTCCCGGCCTGCCCGATTTTGTGCTTTACTATAGTTTGCAGAGTTGAGCATTGGCTGCTGCCGCACTCCCCTCCCCTTCCCTTTAATTTTTTTCTTCGCCAAACACAATGATCGCCTCATTTCTGCTATATCTCTCCCATTTGCCTTGTGCTTTGTAGTGTGTGTCGTGAGAAAAATGGTATGCTCTGAGAACTTATTGTTTGAGTCTCTCATCAGTAGGGCACGGATTTATGTATACTGATTAAAAATCTACAAATATTGAATAAAATATTGAGAAAATATTGCCAAATTCCGGAGCCGGCTCCTACCATTCTCGAGATTCAATTACCTATTTTCACCTATTTTTGCGATTTTAGACAAAAATTTCATCACAAAAATGCAATAAAAATTGCAAATTTACCTATTTTGGGGGCCCAAAAACCTATTTTGAGCTGAAAACCTTAATAGGTAACTATTTTGGGAATTTGGCTACTTAAAAATCCGATTCCTATTGATATGCATCAATGAATTCTTTTTCGGAATGATAGACGTAAATTTGTGTCGAAATTAATATTACTTTTTCTAATTTTCTGCTATTCTAGGTACTACCTTCCACCAAGAATTCTCTACCATGGAAAGCCGATTTTGATATAATTTTGGGTTCATTGCTAGAGAAGCAAGTCAAAGAAATGGGACGCCCAGCCGGCTGGATCTGGATTGGGGAAGAAACATATAAATTTATAAATGCTATATCATTCTAGTCTCTCTGTTCCCATGGCCTCGCAACTCACGTTTATCAATCACAATCTGAGACTTGAGTTTTCCAATCTGTTCAGCATGAGAAAAGATAAGCATTTGGGTGTTCGACGGGCTGAAGCGGCCCACGATATCCTAGCTGAAGAAATGGATGAGATTGAGATAGAACCGGAAGAGGAGAATGAGTCAGTGTTTAATGATTACGATGAAAATGACGCAACCGATGATTTCTGATAAGTCAAAACCCTTTGAAAATGATTTAAATGATATTTCAGAGCATTTGGAAGCATTATTTGAAGATTCTATAAAGTTTTTTATTTTTTACATTTTTGACCGCAATTATACAACCCTAGAAAATATTGACTAAAATATTGAGAAAAATGGCGAAATATTGAGAAAAAAATAAATATTGAAAATATTGATAAAAAGTCCAAAATATTGTCAAATATTGATCTTAAAGTACACGCTAAAGTGTTCAAATCGAGTTTTTAATGTGTTTTTCGTTCGTTTCAGGCCATGGGGAGTCTGCAAAAAAAATAAATATTGATTTAAATATAAATCCGGGCCCTACTCATCAGCATAACTATCACAAAGTATTACTCACGCAGAGGTGATCAAATGTTCATTGATGGAACAACTATTGAAGTGCACTTTATTTTGCTGAGCATTGATCATTGATCCCATTCGAGATGAAGTGAGATGATGCTTATAGTATAGTTGATAAATGATAATGATTAATGAATGATAAGGTAAATGAGGAGTGCCTCGAATGTGGGGAATCGATCGCCAAAACAGATAAATAAGATGTTCAAAACATCAGAACTGAGTGAAACTGTGAATCACAACATTTCCCATTTTTAGCAGTGCACCACACCAATTTTGAGTTGATGAGGGATGAGGGTGCCATTTTTGAGTGAGAAGTGTGTGCCTTATTTGTTATTAGTATTTCCTTTGTCTTCCCCACTCATCTGTTCGCTTTTCCCCGCATCAGGCTCATTGTCGCGGTTCTCTCTCCGCATAATTTATGAATTCCTCCCCCGCCCCCTTGGGCAAATCCTTACGCCCAACGGAGCCGGAATGCAATTTCCGAGCGCATGAGCCCTTTCGCATTTTGGAGGTACGGCGGAGGGATTTCTCATTTTTTATGCGCTACTGGAGGGCCGAGCCGCACCAGGCCTTTTGGGTCCGCGGCGCCAATTATCCAATTCCGGCGCGTATTTACCCACACAGCATAGGCATAATGGCCAAAGGGGCGAAAAGCACTCGTCATTTTTGACTCAAAATGTTCGAATTTTACCAAAACTAGTCATTTTCGATCAAATAACACCGCTCCCCTATGTCCCATTTGCACGATACCTGTTCCAAAAACATTGCTCCTTTGAATCGATGGCCAAAAATAAAAATGGAAATCGATCGGTTTACCATTACATTTTAGCGTCTTACTGCTGATTTTGGAGCATTCCGTTATTTTTTTTTAACAAAATTGATAAACCATGGACTCCGAGGCATTCCGCCGACACGGCAATGAAATGGTAAAGTAATTTGGGAGATCAGAGAAAGGGATGATGCCTCTTCCTTCCTCCGCCCTCAGATCAACCTGGTGGCCAACTACTGGAGTTCCCTGGAGAACGGGGAGCGAAGACCCTTGCCCGCCGTGAAGCCGGGTTTCATGCGGGAGCTGATCCCGGATGAGCCGCCCAGCTCGCCCGAGCAGTGGGCCCAGATTTTCGAGGACATCGACCCGGTTGTGCTCCAAGGCAACACAAACTGGTGCAAAGCGGATTTTGGGAGTCGATTGAGTATATTATTTACTGCTCTGTTGAGGCACCACCCCGACTTCTTCGCCTACTACCCGACCGCGATCAGCTACGCCGCGATTATGGGCGACATCCTGAGCGGGGGTGTGGCCGCAATCGGATTCTCATGGGTGCAACCGGGGGCCGACTACCTATTATGGCTAATTTTGCCCCATTGTAGAAGTCGAGTCCCTCGATGACCGAACTGGAGCGGAGTATGCTGGACTGGCTGGCCAAGGCGATCGGACTTCCGCCGGCATTCTGGAACTCCGACCCGGGGCCCGGTCTGGGGATGATTCAGAGGCAAGGGAGAAGAAGGCGTTGTTTGTTGAACATTCATTGTGGACCCTCCAGCACAGCCAGCGACGCGACTTTGGTGGCCCTGCTCAGTGCTCGCGCGAGGGCTGTCACGGTAGGGAAAAGAAGACGAATTGAACAGAATTGCTAGACATTTGCATATTCAGGCATTGAAGAGCGAAATTGCCCGCAAACCGTCGATGATGTTTCTGCCGAACGGAGTGCTGCAGTGGAGTCCGAATGTGCTGCGAGATCCACTGGCGAAGGCGCTCAACAAGCTCACCGATGTGGGCGCTACGCTGAAGAACAGCATACGCGCAAATGGGAACGCATTGAGCAGCATATTCAAGGCAAAGGGCTGGAGGGGGAATGCCCTGGAATTTGCTTCAGGCGGAGGGTGGCAGTGCTGAAAAGGACATTGGCCAGTTGACGACATTTGAGGCACACGATTCGGCCTATTTCGATCGCCTGGTCGCCTATTGCTCGGATCAGGCAAACATTCGAACTGTTGTCTCCGACCGACCAATTCCCCCTTTTGGGCGCACTCGTCCGTGGACAAGGGCATGATGTTGTGCGGGGTCAAAATGCGGAAGTTGCCCACGACGAGGGAGAACAACAGGTCCAACTTTGTGCTGGAGCCACAAGTGCTGGAAGCGGCAATAAAGGCGAGGGGGGTTGAGAGCTTAGGAGTGAGAGAAAGAAGCCACTCTGGTTTGCAGCAGGACCGTGCCAACGGCCTCTGCCCGTTCATACTGGTCGTCACCGTGGGCACCACCAACACCTGTGCGGTGGAGTCCATCCGGCAGCTGGGCCCCATCTGCAACCGGGAGGGCATCTGGGTGCACGTGGACGCGGCCTATGCAGGTCAACAGGTTCTGATTTTTATCTATTTACCTCAGCGCCTTTAGGCAGTTTTTTGCTTTGCGAAGAATTTCGATACCTGGCTGACGGAGTGGAATTCGCCGACTCATTCAATTTCAACGCACACAAGGCGATGATGATCAATTTCGACTGCTCCCCAATGTGGTGAGGACAAAAATGGAGATAAATGCTGCAAAATTGGTAAATGAACATTTAAAAGGTTCAAAAACGGTGCAGAATCGATTGCCTATTTCAACGTGGATCCGGTGTATTTGAAGCACGAGCACCAAACGGACGCATACGACTACCGCGTAATTTCGCGTTTGAATTTGGCAATGGTGTTCATTTTCTTTTTGACAGCACCTCCAAGTAGCGCTGGGCCGTCGTTTTCGCGCACTCAAAATCTGGTTCGTGCTCCGTGCCATCGGAATCCAGCGAATCCAGCAGTACCAGAGAAGGGTCTAGTTCACACTTCACACTTGTGACGGGCAAAATCTGAATGGATCCCCTCAGCACGTGGAATTGGCCGAAATGTTCGCCGATTTGCTGCTCCAGGACGACCTGTTTGAGCTGTTCGTGCCGCAGCATCTCGGGCTGGTTTGCTTCAGGATGAAGGTACATAAAAATGGCAAGTATAGAGAATCCATCATTTTCTGTTCAGACCAGCAACGAACTGAACGAGGCGCTTGGTGTGGCAATCAACGAAGATGGACGCATCCACTTGGTGGCCTCCCAGACCCACGGCACCTACTTCTTGCGCTTCGCCGTTTGTTCCGCCAAAACAAGCGAGGAACACATTGGGAGGGCCGTGGCCGTGATCCGAGAGATCGCCGCCCGAGTGCAAGTCATCAACGGCATCGCCGCAAAAATGGGCTCCAAGCCAGCACCGGTGAATGGAGTCAACCGCAAATAATGAGATAATACAAATGAGTAAAAGACCTAATTGTCTGATGGCACTTAATAAGCATCCTGTTTGTGTGAATCGAAATTCCATTTCCGGCCATTTTTTTATCCAGCAAATATAATAATACGGTTGTGGTTGAGAAGATTCACAAAAGACGTCAATGTCAAGCAGCGACACATCCCCAAAAGTAATGTTGAATAGAAAATCAGGTGAAGAATGGATTACATATGCGGATGTTGGGGTGCACATTGATAATCTACTAGAATCTAGTCGAAGAAATGGTGTGCGTCTGAACATCAGAATTGTGCCTTACAAAGATCTGGTCAGGGAATAATTGATTTGGAATTTGCGAAAAGATTCTGTGGGGCGTGGGTCAGTAGGAGAGAAAGTCGTCCATCAGGAAATGGCTCTCTTGGTCGTTCAGAAAAACGGGGCTGTGTTCCTCCATCATGGCGAAGTGGTGCTGATCCATCAGCGAGCCCTCGCTGTCCTGCAGGAACCCAAACTCGAACTCATCGTCCGGGACTGGTTTCTCGTCCAGGGAGATGGGACAGAGAAGTGGATCCGATTCCTGTTGGATGGTGGGAGAGCCAAATGCTGATGATGGGTTGCTGTGCTGGTCGAGTGACGGGGAGTTGTTGAGGGAGTGACTGTGGTGCAGATAGGGACTGGGGACCTAGAGGGAGATAAATTTCGGGTGTTTTAGTCGGTTAGAAAACCTTTTGATAGGAAGGGCTCGAACCGTTGTCTAACTGGGAGTCGCTGCTTGAGATTGACGAGCAATGGTGACGAAGGTGCTGTTGTTCCGGTTGCTGGAAGTAGTTGTGCGGACTCAGTGCTGCCGCAGCGGAAGTTGTGGCACAATAGCCACCGTGTCCTCCTGCTCCGACTCCGCAGCAGCTGTTGCTCGCCCAGGATTTATGGCCCCCTTTTGGCGTCCCTTCGGCTTCCGATCCCCCAACGAGCGGCGTCGATGCTTCATTTGGACGTAGGAGGCCAGCACCGAGTTGGGCGCACTTCTGCTCAGCAAAGCCAATTGCTGGGGCTCCAGTCGCAGTATCCTGCGCAGCAATTCCCTCTTCAATGATTTCGTTGCAGAACTGGTCCACATTGACTGGAAAGTCAAAGTCCTCGAAGAGCTCATCGAAGATCTTCTCCAGCTCGATGTCGCCGTCTTGCCCGTTGCCCACAACGCCATGAGCAACTGAACAAAATTGTCTTGGCTCTATTTCCTTCAAAGATCCAAACCTTCATCATGCAGGCCATTGCCATTCCATTTCGGTTGTTGTTCTTCAACTTGGGTTTGCCACTGCTGTTGACCGACAACACCAACGGCTGCTGCTGCTGCGACTTGGTCGACTCGGCCACGGACTCCCGCTCCCGCTGCTGGGGCTCGCTAAAGAATGCTGCAGATCCTACAGAGTCCTGCTGGCTGTCGTCGACTGGGCCGCTATCGCAAATAGCCGAGGTGTTCTCCTCCTGCTGTGGCAGTGGGTGGAAGCGCACAAGGGGCTTCACCTCCGAAAATTCATTGTTTTCGGGCTGTGAAGAAACGATGAAGTATTGTTGTTGCTGCTGCTCTTGTGCCTGATACTGATGGTCTGGCGATGGCGACATTGATTCTTCGTTCTGCAGAACTCTCGATTATTCATGGACAAAAACAATGACTTTTCACCATTTGTTGCCATTGCTCTGGGATTGTGCTCCCATGGGTCTGGTTCAGAGACTGCGCCAAACGTCCGTTCTCTGCTCGGAGGAAATCCACTTCGCCGCGCAACCGGCCGATCTCGAGCAGTGCTCGGCGAAGCGATTGCTCAAGGAGCTGTGTGCTCGCCTTTTTACGGTCACGCGCTGCTTGTGCCGCAATTCTAGAGATTATCTGTTCACATATATGTACATCCGTTTGGACAACCTGTTCTTATGCTTTCGTCGGTCCATCTTCTCCTCCGGCGTCAAATTGGTCAACCGCTCCCGCCGCCTTGGCGGTGCCAGCATTTCTTGCGCACGATAGCCGGCAGTCTCATCCAGCAACTGGTAGACCTCTTCCATGTCGAACTCGTCCTCTTCCGACGGTTCTTGCTGCTGCGCAATTTTGAACACTGGCTGCAGTGCAGGCCTCGGTGCCAACATCGCTGCATAGCCACTACTTCGCAGCGAAGGCGGATTCGAGACGTGTTGGCGTACTGGAAAGGCGTTCCCTGATGCCTTGGCCGGAGCCAAGTACACGCGTCGAGTTGGTGTACCACTAACTGCCGCCTGTATGAGGAACGCAAGTTTAGAAATTAGAAAACACATAAGCATAGGTATCATTTTGTTTTTTGTTCTCTTTATTATTTACCGTTGGATCGACCATTCTGCCGAGTACGCGAGTCTGAACTCCAGAACGGCTACCATTTGTACTGCCTCGAACTGACATTCGAATTGGCCCTCCAATGGCTTGACTTCTCTGTTGTTGATGTCTGATTGGCGGTGCGCGGATCGGCAGTGCGCAAATTGGTGCGGCAGCCAATAGTGTGGTTTGACTGCATTTTGGCAGAATGTAGGGGCCTCCGGTTGTTGCAATGTTGTTGGCTGGCATTTTGTGCACTTGCTGTCCAGCGCCCACTTCTCGCCGTCTTTATCGTTGCTTTAAATTTGTATCACTCCCGCTTCCGCGCTTCTCATCAAAAAGCTCCTTCCTCTGCTGCAGATTTTTGTTGGAAGCTTGGAAGAACCTGTCCGTCCTCTGTTCGCTGTGATCCTCTGCTCCTATTCTCCCCTTTTCCACAAACCTCCAACTCACTGCGGCGCAGGCGTTTAGGACACGTCGACTAATAAAAGTGTTCTTTGTTGGCGTGGCGAGCGCACTGAGTCCTGTCACTACTCTAACAACGGCAGGCAAACACATCGAAGCAGAGAACAACCTCAACCTCCTGCCTCTGTTTCTGTGGAAAAAGAAAGAGAATCTGTGGAATGATATGGGATGTGAGATAGCAATGACGGAGAGCGGAATGACTTTGAGAGAAGCACATTCAGCGCCAAAAGCAAGTGGCCGCCATTACTGCTCTGCTCTCTGACTGACACTATCTACACCATGCTCCCCCTCCCCGCGAAGAAAGAATAAGAAAACTGCGACATGGAACTGGAAAGGAAAAGAGAGGAGCACTCATTGCGAAAGAGAGCAATCAGGAAAATGCTAGAAAATATTTAGAAAGCTGCCAAAGCTCACGTACAACGTACATACCTACATACATACATACATACATACATAATAATTAAATAAGAAAAATGAAAAAAACAAAAATCCATACAAAAGAAAAAGCCGAGAATGAAGCGCAGTGCACGAATGACGCAATTGGAAGAAGGCGCACCCCGATAAGCCATAAGGGATAATAAAGTGAGAAAATGGTCAAAGTTCGGTTAAAAATAAGAATACAGCAGCAGAGGTAAATTCTAAATTGTGCTTCTACATACATACATATACATACTTATGTATATGTACGAACAATTCAGCAGTTGTGGTTTGTGGAATGGGAAAAGGGAATGTGGAAATCGGGAAATCACCAATGGTTCGGGCCTTCTACGTCTGTATTTGCCATGAAGCCGTGGTGTTCATTTCATCAATGAGTTCTTTTTCTTTCGTCTTCTTCTGTAGCAACACAACAGCAAAATACAAACTTACAAACGCAAACGCAAAGCGGTGGTCCAAGCAAGCGTATGATCGAATTCCAGCAAATTGGTGCAAAGAATTTGCCGGATGCCCCTTCGGCCGGCAGGAGGGATTTACGATTTACTTTTACGCCTTCGCACTTGTCGATGACTCAGCGTTCTTCGCCCTTCGGACGCGGCCAATCAGTTCGATTTATTGGCTATCAAAGAGCAATCAAGGAATCAGCAGCCTGCGGAACCGATGACCGATTTGCAACAGTTGTCCCTCATCCCATGTCAGTGGGAGGGCAGCACAGATTCCATTCCCCTGCGGCAGCCGGACTCTAATTAATCGGCCGACAGCAGTCATCCAGCGACGCAAAATGCTGTTGTTTATTGCACATTTTGCTTGCTGCCGGTTCTGTTTACTCGCATCCGCCGCTTTTTGCCAAACAAACGGCCAGCGGCGATCCGCCACAGAAGATTCATCACATTTTTTGTTTTCACCAATATTCCGGAGAATCAACAAAGTCAAAAATAGGCGGATCCATCTCCCACCGCCTTCCTTATCAGCTGACCCAGTTGCCGCGAAAGAACACTCGGATTTTCCGGTGCCTGGTGGCATTCTTTCTCCACTTCCCCCGCTCATCAAACAAACACACTCACTCATCCTCCCTCATTCCATAATCTTTCTTCCTTAGGTACTAAGTTCCTTCTGGCTTGTTGCACTTCTCCCCATTATTTATCGCAAATCAATACTTTTGCCATTGTTGAAAATTGAACCAATTGCCACGTGTATTGTCCAATCACTCAACTCGCCTTGAAAAGTGCATAACCCAAATAGTATTCTATAGAATTTATCAGACCCATAATTTATTTTTCGATACCTTCTACTGGTTAACTCTAATTCAAACCCTTTTTTAGCCGCAATGCAATTTGCCCCAGCAGAGTTGTCATTTCTCTCCCTTCTGCTGGCTATTTTGGCGCCGGCCTTCGCAGAAGACGCACATCAGCTGCCCATATGCAGGAATCTCCAGCAGGCCTGTGCAGCCGAAATTCGCACATTCCCCGCTTTGGAAGGCGAAGAGGTGGTGCTCACGGATGGACCAGAGGAGACAACCACTGCGACAGCGACAGAGCCGGAAGGATCGGGCGAGGAGCCGGCCGCGCATGGATGGCACTTTGTGCCCATGAAGGCAGTCCAGTTCCCGCTCTACGACGAATTCGTGCCCACCACGCCCTCGTACGACTACGCGGCGGAGCCGACCGAGAGAAAGCGCGTGGACATGTGCACTTGTCCAGGTGGGCCATAAATTTCGGGCAAGTCAAGAGATGCTAAGGCGCCAAATGCCGATTGTTGCAGAGGAACAGGAGTGCGCCATGGACGACGAGCAGCGCGCGGTGGAGTTCAGCAGTCACTTGCGCGTGTCGTTTTGCAAGCCCTTGGACGACGTGTTTAAGCTGAAGTGCAAGGGGGCGAGGACGTTGGCCCGAGTGGTGGGCACGCTCAGAGAGAACTGTGAGGACGGGTTGATCCGAATATAGCTGATATTTGCATTGCGCAGCTGACGACCTGTTCTCGTCGGTGAACGACACGATCATCTTTTGCCGCTGCGAGTCGGCCAGATGGAGCAGAGTGATGGTGGAGCCGTGGATAAAGCATTTCGCCTTCTCCTACAAGTGTCTGGGCAACTGAACGGCCAACCAACCTTTTAATGTTTCCATCCCAATCCGAGTACAACAACCAACTAATTATCCTTGATATTTTGCATTCATAGCTCAAAAATGTTCAAATAAACCTGTCAAATAAATACCTAAGCTGTGATTTCTAAAGAGTATTCCAATCGCAAGGGTTTTTATAGAATTTTGACAGAAAAACTTCGCATTTTACAAAAGACCACTGCATGGATAGACTTGAATAGCAATTTCAGGATTGCTGATTGCATCCATCCAATTCAACTCCTGTCCGCTCAGGAGTCGCTTGACGTTTCGCTAAAATTTCGGCACAAATTAGAACATATTTAAAATATTGGGTGCGGCACATAATCTCTTCCTTGGCCGAGGAAGATTTGGACGAGGACGATTTGGAGCTGGAGGAGGAGGAGGACTCGGATTCGCTCACAAACGATGATTCTGATTCGCTGTTGCCGGCCTGGCGCGCACTGAAGATTTAATTTTTTTTATTTTTTTAAAATTATGGCAAAATGCCTGGATTTTTGGCTCTGCTTCGACGATTTTGCGGACTTTCCCTCTTGGGCCGAGGAAATTTCACTGAGAATCAATTTATCATTTTTTGTTTAAACAAAAATTCAATTGCCTGGCTTTTTGACTGTAGCGGGATGATTTCGACGACTTTCCCTCCCCCACTGAGGAGACTCTCTCCTCCATTTCCTCCTCCACGGTGTCAGACGAAGACTTTTTGACGGTTTCTCCCGCACTTGCGGAGGGCAGTTCGCCCAATTGCACGATTATTTTGGTCTGAGAGTCATGCGAACGCGAGTCTTGGTCCCCACGATGGCGGTGGTGTTTGTGGCGGTATTCGCTTTCGGCGCTCTCGCTGCTGTACCGCTCTGCCGATTCGCTCTCGGCGCCAGATTCGCGTCGATGTCCGTGGTGGTGGCGACGTTTCTCCGCCCTTCGACTGTGCTGGTGCGACTCCTCTTCGCGTCGGCTCTGCTCCGCATCCGAAGAGGATGAGGAAGAGGAAGATTTGCTGGGGACGTCCTTTTTGATTTTGGATGCAGATGCGGGAGGTTTGGGTACAGGATCAGGAGCACGTGCCGATCCGGGGCAGACCGTGGCGATGTCCAGTCGTGCAACGTTGGCGGCCGCTGGCATGCGGCAGATCACGCCCGCCTGTTTCCCGGCACCGTAGTCGGAGGGCTTGGAGTCGGCCACTGTGGCCTTCGGGACGTTGAGAGAGCGCAGCTCCTCCGCGAAGATTGCGGCCACGTCCCGCGAAGAGGGCCTCTGGAAGGTGGAGTCGAAGGAGGCGCCCACCTGGGCGAACAAACGAACGACTCTAAGAATAGGTAGCCCAAATTGCCCAATCACTTTCTGGCAAAGTGCGTTCCCTGTGCCCGGGAGGACGGAGTAGCCGAAGGATTTGTAGCACTGTCCGTTCAGCAGGGTCCAGCCGGGGCCCGCACAGCCGTCATCGGCGCTGCCGTAGGCGGCGAATTGGACGAGGACGAAGGGGAAAAGAGACCAAATCATTTGTTGGAATGAATGGAATTGGGCAGCAGAAGCCGTTATATCCGCGGGATTGGATCGCGAGAAGGAGAAGGACAGCACGAATGTATAATTTGTTTAATTGGCAAACACTTTTGGATTGGAACACATTCCAATCCCCAATCGGTTCCCGGCAGTTTGCGAAACGATTATTTTTAAGGCTTATAAATTTGTCCATCCAATTAAGAATTGGAAAAATGGGATATTTGCAAACGAATAAGCTGCGAAAAAGATTATCAGCACAGATTTACAAAGTGGAGTTAAGTTTTAGAGGTGGCTAAACCTTCGCAAATTACTTTCAATTTTTCATTTTTGCATTTGCACAAAATATCGTCGATTCCCTCCGATCAATTTCTCCATTCCTTTCTTTCCAGATTTGGTGACCATTTTGGCGAATGCATCCAATTATTAAGACGCCATTCACTCAAATGACTTCTCCAATCGATTCCACCTTTTCCACCAGCCAACCCACAAGATCAGTGCCACATTTTTCACATTCCCCAATTCCCTGATGGGAGTAATTTAAATGGGGCTGGAAACTCTCAAATCCCAATCAATTGTCTTTTGGATCCTCATTCCCAGTTTCGGCCATTCCAAAAAACCTCAAATGCAATTCATCGCCATCGTTGTCTTTTTGACCTGCTGCACTGCTTTTTCCAGCGCAGGGCTGATCGAAGACCTGAGAGTTAACCGAGAGGTCTGGCGCCGATGGAGAGCGGCGAGTTGTCGAGTGTGGGTCTATTTCTATTTGTGATGTTGCGCATTCGATCAGACGGACCCCACGTGACCCAACTGCAGAAGGTGCTGCAGTACATCAGTCTGGTCTGGCGAGATCGGCCCGTTCTGGTCGAGTTGGGCACAATGCAAAAAGTGGGCGAAAGCCTGTACCTCGTTGGGCAGCTGTGCAGTGAACTTGAGAAGGGTTTGGCGGTCGCGAAAATCCCACAGGAGAGCCGTTCCAAGTACTTGTTCCGGTTCAGGTGGTGCGGAAATGGGGGTTCTGAATGTGTGTTAATTTGTCCGCAGGAAGAAGAACTTTCAGTTGTTCAGAACAAGTCCTTCCACGAACTGTTCGAGGCTTGTCTGGAACGGTTTGGAGAGCTGGAGCTGAGTCCGGACATGAGCGACAGTGTGCGGGAGTGGAGGCAGAACTGGGAAGTGATTAAAACGCGAACTGGGGAGGCAAAGAAGGCGGTGGGAAAACGACGCACAATTTGAGACTTGCATTGATGGGCTGTTTTGTCATTTCAGCAAAGACGCCAGTCGAGGACGGACAGAAAACTCTCGGGTTGGAAGTACCTTTTCTCGTGGACAGATTTTGGGCGCCGAAAAATGGAAAAAGAAGGAACAAACTGAATCAAAGGGAAGTGAGAAGGAAGAAGATGGAAGGTTTTTCACACCTCTAGGTATGCGCCCATTAGCATTTGTTGTTCAAAAAATTATGTGCTCTCTCTCTCTTTGCGCACTTTTTTTCGACTCAAGCCAGAATGAACCAAACTGGATAGATACGCTTTGGTCGATCGCACGGTAATGATAAGCTCAGCCCAAAAGAATAGAAAGTAATTGCGGTCTATTTAATAAAGGTAATTTTTATGATGAATTCCGTATTAATAAATAATAACTAATAACTAATAAGTGAATGACTGGGGAGATTAAAAATAGGTTAATTCGATTGTGATGGCTTTGCAGATCTGTCCAAATTGGTTAGGAATATTTAAACGAAAATGGCCAGATCTGCATTGGTTTTGCTGGTGCGGACGGGCTCTTCCCCTCTCAGTCGTCGAGGTCCATCTGGACCAGGCGGATCTGGCCCTCAATCGGGAGGCCGTACTTGTTCCACCACTTGGGGTCCTCGACGCGCTCGTAGACGCCGCTGTCCGTGCTCACCGGACGCCATTGGCGCACCGTGTTCCTGTTCAAGTTCAGCTCCAGTCCGCGCATTTCGAAGATGCGGCCCTGCAAAGTGCAAAGTGCGAATGGGTGCAGCGGTGGTCGTGGGCTCGGACCTGGGAGACGTCGATGGCGGGCAGATCCAAGACCAGTTCGCTGTTCCTTCCGCCGCAGCTGAAACAAAGGCCATTTTGGATGGCGTCTTGGTGTTTCCTCGTCTTTCACGTGTGCTTGACGACCAGTTTGGGGTCGGCGTAGACCTGGGGCACCCGGTCGCTGGAGAAGACGCCCTTGCAGATGCGGTGGAACAGCGCGAACGGAAACGTGAACGAGGTGGTGGTCGAGTCCACGCTGTCCGATGGCGCAACCTCCACTTTGTTTTTGGCATCGTGCTCCTTGTCCCTTCCCATGGCGTCCTTGTACCGTCCGAACAGCGGCACCTGCTTCAGGCTGGCGGAGCACGTCGTGAACAGGGAGCCGGCCTTCTGCTGAAACTGGACGAGCGCACCCGTGATGCGGGCCCTTTCATCGCACAGGGCACAGCCGTCCAACATCACCAGCACATCTGAACCCCCGGACTGGGATGACATTTTGCCAATTTGGCACTCACGGTTGTGCTCGTCGTCGAGGGAGGTCTTCTCATCTTTGTTCAGGAAGCGCAGCTGCAATTCAAGAAGCACTAAACTTGTTAGTGGGAAGGGCTAACCAGAACGGAGTGCAACAAGTCGTCGTACAGTTCATTCCCACACATGGGCATCTGAACAAAATAGGCGCTTGGAAATGCAGTCAGTGGCGCTGCACCTTGGCGATCTCGTTGAACTGGGCGACACAGTCGGCTGAGCGGAAATTCACTTCGGGAAGTGCAAAGTCGCAAATGCTGGGGTTCTCTTCCATGTGGCACGGGCTCCAGGCGGGGAAGATGGTCTTCTCGATGCCTTGCGTCTCATGCTCTGCCCTTTTCGGAGGAAGGTCCTTTTTGCAAGTCAGCTTGAAGCGGGCAGACGTCTGAGACATGGCCAGAGTGTCGCTCTCGTTGTTAATCGTCCCGCAGAAAGCAGCGAAGTCGCACCACACTTTCTCTGCTGGGAAGCAGTCATAACCAAGAGTACCATGTGTATTACCCTGTTTGCCCCGATTCCATCCCATTCCTCCGACCGCCGCCAAATTGGCCGTAGCCATCAGCAGCAGCAAGGTCAAGTTGGCGGATTGCATCTTGTCAAAGTGTAGTGAGTTGATTTGGACTTGAGAAGGCAAAAGTGGTATTCTGAAAGGGGAATGGGGACGATGTGGGAGACATTTGGCCCTCCAATTGAAAAAGTGACGGTGGCAACTGGGGGACAGCCGTTATTATGCGGACTAGCCATCCGCAGGGCGGCCGTTCTCTTCAAAACGCTGATTCACCGGTGGGGAACAAAAAGTGCATAATCATCCGCCACATCTCCACTTTCCCTGCTGGACCACCCCACGATAGAGATAACATCGCAAAAAGTGCATCGAATGGACGCGAGCGATCAAGATCAAGAGGCCAAATGACCGGACATCCGCCGACAGACGTCCACGTAAGTGAAGAGGGAAGGGAGAGGGAAATTTCGAGGTTTCGACCTGCACCAGGTGATGGAACGGGCGAAGAGGGAACTGGAAGAGATCCGCAAAATCCACAGAATGGCCTGAAAACTTAGTTTGGCATTTGCGCTTATTTTTTCTGTTTCCATTTGTTCCTTTGATTTTTAGGAAAATATGTGTAGAAGTGGTCTTTGTTGTTCGTGACCATTGGAAAAATAAATAATTCGTTGTGGGGCGAATGGGAGAGAACAACATCAACATCTTTCGACATTCGTCCTATTGCACTGGTTCAAAAAATGTTCGAGAGAGAATAAAATTTTGCAAAAAAATAAAGATAAAATATCACAAACAACGGAATCGCAATTCACAACATTGTTTGATCCTACAAACTTCACAAGGCAGAGAACGACAACAAAAGTCGAATTGCGAGTACAGGAAAAAAGGGGGGAGGGACACAGCTGATAGCAAATGCGAAAAGGGCAACAACCACACAAGCAATCGGCGAACATCTCAATGAGCAGAGTGGTGGGGCACGTGAAGAAGCGTCGAAAGAAAACAGTGCGGACGGAGGGAGTTGGTGCACTCCAATTGCCCAAACATTCGACCAACACCAATAGCAAGGACGTCTGGGCACCACGTTTTGGCACTCAAGCTTACACCAAAAAGGCAACAAAGTGGAAACACCGCTCACCTATTTGAGGTCAGCCGTGCCATTCATCGATTCATTCTTTTATTCCAAAAGCAATCAGTTGTTGGTTGGAATGAGTCTTTTTTGTTTTGTCTAGATTCTAGATGCAAAGATAAGGTGCAGTTTTACGCCATTTTGCACGCAAATAAATGCTCCCACAATGGGTGTTGAGCGCTTTAAACAGAAACCAGCAGACTCCTCCAGCTCAGCCCCAATCGCCAATCCCCTTGCCCTCTTATCAGTGTTCCGCGTTTATTTTTAACATCACTTCTTTTGAATGTTTTGCCGTTATTTTTCGCCGACAATGCTGTCCCCGAAAATATCGTTCTCCTCCACCGCCCAATTCTCTTCCTCCAGCCTTCCGTCCCCGGACAACCGGCACGTCTGGAACCTGTTCATCTCGCTCCCACTCCTCTGGGTGATCGTCAACTACTTTGTCAAGCTGATCCCTTTCGCCAAACAGGTCAGTCGCAGTGATGTCCCGGTTCCAAAAATTTTTAGGGTACCAGGGTTCCGGTTCCGGAGGGGTTCCAGAAATGGGTTCCGGGGTTCCAGTTCCTGGCGGGTTCCGCAAATCCAAAGGTTCCGGGTTCCGGTTCCAAGAGGGTTCTGAAAAATTTAGGGTTCCGGGTACCAGTACCTGGTACTAGTACCGGTACCAGTTCCGGAACCGGTACCAGTCTGATCTAGTTTCAAATTTCAATCTTACATCATCATTATCAGCGACATGGAATTGCCAAATAATTCGAAATAGTTTAATGATTTGCATATTTGAAAATTTCTCAACAACAATGTACGAAAATTGAAAAAAATTGTTAAAGTTATAACTTAAAAGATAGAATGGTTATTCTGTCTGAACATTGAGATGAATCATCAATTTCCGAGACAGCAATTTTTCGAACCGGTCTGGTACCGGTACCTGAGGGGTTCCGGAGCGTCATGGGTTCCAGGGTTCCGGTTCCGGAGGGGTTCCGGAAATCTAAGGGTTCCGGGTACCAGTACCCGGTACTGGTACCGGTACCGGTTCCGGAACCGGTACCAGTACGGTACCGGGACATCACTAGTCAGTCGGAATGGACTCTGTCCCAAATGCCCAATATTCAAATTCAGGGCTTTTTCTGCCACGACATCGACATTCTGCACCCGTACCGCGAGGACACCCTGCCCGCCGAATCCCTCTACAACATCTTCATCGGGCTCAGCGTCGTGCTGGTGGTGGCCACGGAGTGCTCGCTGGTGCGGCACTTGACACGGAGGGGAGGGCGCCCGCTGCAGCGTCCGAACGGACTGCACCCGCTGGTGGTGAACTGCGCCTACTTTCTGGTGGCCCTCTACTCCGCCGGCCTCGTCATCATCATCCTGTACACCACCGGCAAAAGAGTCTGCTCCCGGCTCAGGCCCAACTTCATCTCGGCCTGCCGGCCTCGCAACCTGTCGGCCCTGTGTCCGCCCAACACCGTCCGCTACATCGCCGACTACGAGTGCACTGGACCGCTGTTCGACGAGGTGAACAGAAAACAAACAAATAAAAGAGTGAGTCCAATTGATCCCAGGAGGCCTACCAGTCCTTTCCGTCCGGTCATGCCGCCCAGGCCTGCAACACCACAGTGCTCATCGTGCACTACTTGCAGAAGCGCTTCAAGTTGGCGCCCTCGCTGCGCTCGTTTGCCCAGTTCTTCATGGTGCTGTTCACCTACCTGATCTGTCTCTCCCGCGTCCGGGACAACAAACACCGGTTCTCCGATGTGGCGGCAGGCGCCCTGTTGGGGGCAGGCGCCGGACTGTTTTTCGTAAGAATTTGAATGAATCGCCCAAGCACTAATGAATTTGATTGTTTCAGATCAAATATGTGCTGCACAATTTCCGTCCTAATCGCTATCAGTTGGCCGAAGAGGAGGACTGCGCACAGAACATGGACGAGTTTCCAGTCAGTCCAATGGAGAGCGCCAGAAAATTAGGCTGCCCCCAGCTGCTGGGCTGCGATGGCGAGAGGGCCTCCTTCTACGGGAGCATTGACGATGCCGCCTCAATCGGCAGTGTTGCCTGTTTGGCGGCCGAAGTGGATCGAACGGAAACTGGACAATGAATCGACATTCCATTTTTGGGAAGAGGCTGTTGTGCCAAATTGTGCAAAAATAAGTGGCACGTTTTCTCAATAAATAGTATCTTTTCATTTTCGAATATTGATCATCCATGACACAAATAGATTCTGTTCCGAATTCGACGAATGGAGGAATCAAAAGGCCTGCGCACATAATGAGGGTCTATTCAATTCGCTACTTCCGCTACAATTCGGGTCATTTCTTTCTTTCAAACCCCTTCACTTTCCTTTCACGCCCACTTTTACATTTTACACTTTACTAGTCCATTCATTTCCAATTCCAAATGACCCGTTGTTTGTGCCTCCTTCTGCGACTAATTCTCCTCGCCCATTCTCTGGGCGCACTGGAGAACAGCCCACAAGTTGTGTCCAAGTACTTGGCGCCGAATCTGCTCCAAAATGCCCCTACCGCGATCATGAACAGCGCGCCGGCCCTGCCCTTCTGCCGGCTGGGGCAGCGCTTCCTCCTCAACTACATCATGTTCATCTGCCACCATTTTGGGGATGAGCTGCGCGGATTCAGGCCATTCGGTGGGAAGAAGTAGAGTGGTGGAATTCCCCACACACCAACAACAATATCCAGCTTGCGCCGTTCGGAACCAGCCCGACTCAAAGCTGCTCACCAAGAACTCGAGTGCCGACGACACCTTCTTCCGCTACAAGTGCGTCGACAACGGGGCGGGCACGCTCAAGCTGACGGCCATCAGTGAGTTCACCAATTGAGTGAGACTTATGAACTGAGAATAATCATCACCCAGCCTGTTTGATCAATGAGATTCAAATTCGCGTGGGGGAGTCGCTGCGTCGCGGGCGAAACGAATACACTTGTCTGAAGGACGAGCAGGGGATGCTGAAGATAATGGAGAAGCAGAGTGGGTCTGAGAACAGAATGAGCATTTAGAATGAAAGAATGCATGGATGGGCTTGCGAATGCCGTTGCAGTGCTGCACGACTACTGTCTGGTGGGGAACCGGAACGAGTCCCTGGTGGACGGGGACCGCTGTCCGGGCATCACCACTAACGTGATCCACGCTCACTTCGGGAGCGGGAGCGAGGTGGTCTTCGACACGAAGCAGATGGTCATTGTGCCGAACAAGAGCGCCGGAAAACACAAAATCGAAGAGCACTAGAGCTTTACCTGCTGACTGGGGCCAAAGCGTTGATAACTTCCCAAATTCATTCTCTATCAGTTAAACCAGATGCGCAAAATTTATTAGTTCAAGTACGACCATAACGAATTCCGATCCATTTATATTCCATCCCGCAGCAGAATTAGCAAGTCAGTCCCAGGCTGTTGATTGCCTGTTCGAGCATTTCGCCCATCGTGGCGTTGACCAGCGTCCATTGCTGCAGGGCCCTGGCCCTGATTGTTGCGGAGGGGACGCGGCGGATATGGCCGGCCAGGTTGTTGATCAGCGTTTGGCGCTGGGCCTCATCAAAGGAGAGCCACATCATGTTGGGCTGAAAAATGATCGCCTAAACGATTTGTCAACCCTAACCAAAGAACCTGGTCGTAGTTGGAGTCGTTGGCCTGGTCGTAGCGGTCAGCAGGCCCGGTCATTTGAAGAGGCTGCTCAACAGCACTCGGGTCCTCCACGGGGCCGTTGAACGAATTCGGGAAGTAGTTGGGCTGTGCGCCGTGGTTGTCGCCCAGCGCAGCTTGGCCGTCCGCCTGGTAGTTGCGGACCACGCGGTACGGACAGTTCACGGGCAGCTGCTGGAAGTTGGGGCCGAGGCGGTGGAACTGGGTGTCCGTGTAGGAGAAAAGGCGGCCCTGGAGCAGCTTGTCCGGAGACGCCTGGATGCCGGGCACCATCCGAGACGGGCAGAACGCCGCTTGCTCGATGTCGGCGAAGAAATTAGTCGGGTTCCGGTTCAGCACGAAGTGGCCCACTTTGATCCACGGGAACTCGACCTCAGGCCAGATCTTGGTCGCGTCGAACGGGTTCCAGCGGAAGGCGTCCGCCTGCTCCTGGGTCATCACCTGGATGTAGAAGTCCCACTCCGGGAAGTTCCCTGCCGCGATCGCGTTGTACAGGTCCTGGTTGGCGTAGTCGGGGTTGGAGCCGGCCAGCTCTTGCGCCTGCGTGGCAGTCAGGTTGCGCACGCCCTGCACCGGCTTGTAGTGGAACTTGGCCCACACATACTGGCCGGTGGCGTTGACCAGCTTGAACGTGTGCACTCCGTGCCCTTGCATGAAGCGGTAGCCATCGGGGGTGCCCAGGTCGGAGAAGACGTGCGTCAGCATGTGCAGCACTTCGGGGCGCAGCGAGAAGAAGTCCCACGCTGCGCTGGGGTCGCCCAGGTGGGTGGCCGGATTCCGCTTCTGGGTGTGCACGAAGAGGGGGAAGTTGATGGCGTCGCGGATGAAGAACACGGGGAGATTGTTGCCGACCAGGTCCCAGTTGCCCTCCTCCGTGTAGAACTTGATCGGGAAGCCGCGCGGGTCGCGGGCGGTGTCTGCACTGCCGGACTCCCCGGCCACCGTGGAGAATCGGATCAGAATTGGGGTGCGCTTGCCCACTGCGCTGAACAGCTTCGCCTTGCTGTACTGTGTTATGACGGAGCTGGTCACTTCGAAGTAGCCGAAGGCGCCGCCTCCCTTGGCGTGCACCACTCGCTCAGGAATGCGCTCTCGGTCAAAGTGTCCCTGCAAATGGAGGACAAATGGACCCAAAGTCTCGATGTGAGCGACAGCGACCGACCAATTCCTCGAGAAACAGCGTGTCCTGCAGCAGAATGGGTCCCCTCTCGCCCACAGTCAGAGAGGCACTCCTCCGCCAAACCGGCGCCCCGTTGTTCATCGTCAGAATGCCTGGGTCCGTCACGTTGTCGGCGAATGTCTGCAGAGCAAGTGAAGTGGCGGAACAGGAGCCCTCCTCTGCAGACTGGGATTGGACGCCAACTATCAGGAGCAGGAGCGAGAGAGCACAGCAGTATTTGATGGGAAGGGACATTTTGGAAGTGAGTTTGAGTGGAAAGCTGTTGATGCCCAATGCTGGTGCCGGCCTCGCTTAAATACCGCTTGCTAAAGGCCGACTCCAGGGATCTTGTGCGCCATTCAGTGCGTAAATGCAATGTTTAGAAAGTTTAAACAGCCGATTATTTTGCTTTAATTTTGACCAAATCCAGGAGGGGGCGGGATTGGGATCAAATTATGGAGCCATCACATCTTTAAAGCCCATTTTCCTGAGTAAACAAATATAATTTTAGGCACTTCTCACATCAAATCCAAAAAAATGCACGCAAAAAGTGGCTGCACAAACAAATGGGCTGCCTTAAAGATTTTGGGCACAAAGTTCCGTGGATCGAAAGTTGAGTTGATGAATGCTTTTGCACAATTGGTTAAAGACCAATCGATTTGTCCTAATCTTTTTATGCACAACGTTTCTTTTTCGCCCGTCGTCCCCTTTCTCTCGTTTTCCCTCCTCAGTTTTTTGGCGTTTATGAACATCTTCTTGAACAGGTTCTTCTGCCGCTTCAGCTCTGTGACCCGCCGCTGGTGGACTACCTCTTCGTCGCGGATCTTGGTCAGCTGGCGGATGGCCGTCCTGAAGTGGTGCATCAGCCCGCCCAGACACCCCGGCTGGCCGACGACCGAAATCACTGATTCCACCTGCAAACGCAACTGACTTTAGGGCATCCATCCGCCTCAGGTCCTCGCCTCAAACTCGTCATCCTCCCCATTCTCATCCGCCGCCCCATCCAGGGACCTTCTGTCGAACCCCACCGTGAGCAGGTCGTCCAACTCCGCCGACTGCTGCCTCTCGCCCATCAGAGTCCGGATGGCCGTCACCAGGTGGGCGTAGCCCCTCTTCAGGTCCTCCAGCGTGTTCCACTCGCTCTTGGGCCCGTTGTTGACCAGCTGCTTGACCAGGCCGTAGTGCTCCTCCGCACAGCCCTTGTAGAGGACCAGCACCGCCGTGCAGTCTGTCTCCTTGTTCTCCGCCGTGCACTTGTCGAACTCCTTTGCCCGCAATCTCTCCTCCGACAGCTCGAACTTGCGCTGCTTCTCCTCAGTGGACATTTTTTCCGCTCTGCACTCCCCAATCATGAATTTGACAATGTAGCTCTTCAGCCCTTTGTGATTCTTGAGCACGTTGCTTTTCAGAAATTGGCGCGATTTCTCGTCCAGCCTGTCAAAACAAATTTGAAATGTGTCAGACACCAAATTGGCGTACCAATCGAAGATGATTTGCTCCAGACCCAGCCAGGAGAGCGCCGTGTCCACGATGTAGATTGGCCCGTTCAACTTGGTCATACGGAACACGATGGTCAGCAAGTTGAAGACCCGCTCCGGCGTGAACCAGCTTTGCAGCGCTCCATCAACCTTGCTGAGAGCGCCCAGCATCTCCTCCTTGACCTGTTTCTCCTCTTTTGAACCTATCCTTTATGTCCTGAACCATTCAATAGATTGCAAATCCGCTCATTCAACTCACACTCCATTCGACCTCTTTCACTTTGGCCCAGTTCTCCCGCACTTTTTCCACAAATTTGTGCTGCACTTTGCCCAGCCCTTCCAGTGCATTGTCCACAATGTTGAAATTCGACTTTCCGCGCTGGCCCACCACCACTTTGGTGAGCTTTTTCACCAACGTGTTCGCCTGCTCTTCGTTCAGTCTGACCAACTCCTTCTTCTCAGCTTCGTCCAATTCCAGGATTCGTTCGCTCAAAATCGGCCGATTGTGCTCGATGTCGTCCAGTTTGAACTGCTCTTGCAGCGAAATTTGGTCCTTTTCCAGTCGGGAGTACACCCCTCTGTGCAGGAACAGCGACACCACGCTGTTCTCGTCCATAAACCACTTGGCCACGACTCTCGCCATTTTGACGTCCCCGTACTTGAATTCGATCTTTCTGCCCAGTCTGTTCAGAGCTGCCGTGACCAGGTCGTCCAGACCGTAGGCGCTGATCGTCGCGCGCGGAATGGCCAGCGGGGTGGACATGTTGGTGAAGTAGAGGAGCGCTTCGATGGCCAGCTCCAGGTGCACGGGCGAGAACAGCCACATGGCCAGCTCCTTCAGGTCCTCCCTGATGCTGTGCACCCTCAGCTGTTCCTCAATCCTGGTCCACTCCCGCCTCCACGCGGCCACTCTGCCCATCATTCTCTCGCCCACCGAGTTCAACAGCTCCAGTCGCCGCAGTATCCCCTCGAACAGAACGTGCAGCTTTGCCCTCTCGTTTTCGCGTATTTCGCTGGCAATTACGTCCAGGACCATGTCCATGTTTTCAGTTTCTTTAACCCTTTTTTCAGGCCGAATCGTGCCCTCGGCCGTCTTAATTTTGCCCACAAAAATCGGATTTATTCCCTTTGAACTGGGAGGGAACCATTATATTTCAAAATCTATCCTTGCCAATTGGTACCTGAACTCGATCACCAAGTGCCGGTCCGTCCTCCGTTGCAGCTCCCAGCCCAGCTTATCCGCCGTGTACTCCATCAGGCGCTCCAGAATGAACTGGCCCTGACTCATTTGGCGCAGTGTGCTCAGCGCCACCACAATCGGCTCCCCGTCGTTTTCCATGCGACTCATGTACATAAGCACCTTGAGCATGCGCTCCACCTCCCAGTCGGACTGTGAAGCAATGTGCAATGTGAAAGGTATGGATGGTGCCCAGGTGCCCAGTGCCCACCATCATCCACTTTCTGAGCACCTGGTACTCCAGCTCCACCCTCTCGAGGGCCTCCCCGATGCCCTCCGCCAGGTCTTCGCCCGCTTCAGCAATCCCCTCGATCCCCTCTCTGACAAACTCCTTGATTGCGTGGCTCGCATCCGCCAGCACACTGGCTGACCGCTCCTCCTCTTCCCCGTTGGCGGCAATTCGGGGAAGTCCGGCAGCAAGAGCAAAGGCAATTAAGGGAAAGATGGAGTGCATTTTTATCCGTTTGTCCTTAAACAATTTAATCAAAATTTTATTGCATTTCTAATTTTAAAACAATCTTCAACTGAAACTGATGAAATAACTGGAGCTGGTTGCTGTTTTTAAATGCACCTCTCTCTCTCACGTTTATTTTAATTCATCTTAGTAGTGGTGTTTGATCAAGGAAGTGAAAAAATGGTCGAGATCCACGCTCTCAATCGATTCCCTCGCCCAAATCTCCTTTTCTCCCCTTTTCCCTTTTTTTGTTTTTTTACTTTCGGGTGAGAATGGTCTTGATCTTGAGATCTTGACACATTTAGTCCTGGTCTCGACTCCCGACAATGATGGGTGAAAGTGATAAATTAAAGAATTTGGCGATTGAATGCACTGATAAAAATGATAATGGTATTTTGATTTTCCTAAGGGCTCAGAAACTGTTCGCTCCGATTCTAAACAGAAGTTGTTCTGGCAAGACAACCAATCAAAATGTTCAGCGCACACACAGAAGATGAACAGTGTGTCGCGTCAAAGAAGGAAGTATTTTCTTCGTGCCGTGCTCTGGGAGTGCCCCAAGTAATGGGTATTTGGCACCATTTGTTTGATGCACGAGGAAGTAATCACAGTGAAAAATGAAAATGCGAATAGTGAGGACAATCTCTCTCCCTCTCTTTCAGTTATCTCCTCCTCTTTAGATTCGGATCTGGTCTATCGATCAGCGAATGGGCGCCCCAATATTGTTTGTGGCTCTGTATAAAATGTCATATGGCACTTGACCGCACGCATAAATGAGGAGTTCCGAAATGTGAAGCAGGAGGTCAAGGACAAAATGAAAGAGTTCAAGGCGAGCAGCAAACAGAGGAAGGAGAAGGTGAGGGCCAAACTGCACGAGAAGTTCAGCGATAAACTGTCCGAATTGAACGTAAATGTTGAGCACCTTGACGGACAGGGGGCGGCGGACAAGGCGGACCACGAGTTGAGGAAGAAGCTGGTCGACGAGCTCATGAAGATCAAGACCGGGTTCAGAAAGGTGGAGCATTTGGGCGAACATTTGCTGGGGAACATTTTGGAAGATGAGGAGGTTGGCTCAGAAGTCCAGAAAATTAAATCTTGGCCGGGCGAGACGGTGGCCGAGAAGTTCAAGCTGCTATTGCTGGTGTTCGGCGACATGGCGGATGAGCTCGGTGCAGCAAAGAGCCGGTGGAGGACGTGAAGGAGCTGAAGCTGTACGTGCAAGGCCTGTTGGACGCCGCCAACTATGTGTTCGATGTGGCGAATGAGCTGGAAAATGAAGCGGACAGGACCAGGTGGGCAATTAAAATTCTGTTGTAAATACATTCTCCTCCTATTCCGTCCACAAACAGATTTGAGGAGCACTACCTTCCAAAAATGAAACCGCTCTTGCACAGCATAAAAGTGTCGTTTGAAGAAATACTGGGAACGGTTGACGCCATTCGAGAGTTCCTGGCGGAGCATGCGGCCGTCGATGAGCAAAAGAAGCAGCTGGAGTCGATCCACACCAAAAGTTCATCAAGTGGTCCAGAATGTTCTTTGAACACATGCGGGAGGCTCACACAAAAATGGAGTGAGTCCAATTCTTGGAAGAAGCATTCTCCTCAAATTTTGTCACATAGGAATTGGCTGGGAGAACACGGCTTCCAAGAGTTGCGCAGAAAGGCTGTGTACAGCATAGCCGAGGTGATCTGGACCCAGAACTTCCACAACGAGCTGGAACTGGTGGGGGCACAAGAGTACGGAGAAGACACGAAAAAGGTGGCATTAAAAGGGAGATAGAGGGAAAATACCTACTTTCAATTGATTCCAGTCCTCGGAGGTGCAGGCCTCTGCCGAGATGAAAAAGAATTTGGGAAGGCTAGCCGCAGAGCGAGAGGCGGACGACTTCGCCGACATGATGGACAGGTTTTGTCGCCTTTTCACTGCTTGAGGACACACCAATTTTAGCATGTGGTCTGGGGTGTCGATCCAGAAAAAGAAAGTGCCGACTGCAGAGGAAATCGACGCGGACCTGGAGGAAAAGCTGCGTCACCACGAGAAGGTGTCCAAAGAGCTGCTGGAGGAGGCGGACCAGACCATAGGGGAGCTGTTCTTCGCCTGCAAGAAGACATTCGACTTGATCGGCGAAAAGTTCCACCTGAGGGAGGCAATGGAGGAGGCCAGGAAGGGCAGGGCCTCAGGGGCGGAGGTCATCAACTACACGTCCATTCAGTGCTTCACAGACCCAATTTGTGTTTGACCGAGTTACTTAAATGATGCCCAATGCCCATTAATGCCCGTCATCATGTATCATTTAGCCACCCTTTTAAACAGATAGTAAATAGTTTTGATTATTTGTACAAATTGGCGTGATCACAGAAGAGAGAAGAGATCAGTGTTGTGACTTCGTACCTAGAGCTCGTACTCGTACTCGTACTTCGTACCGGGTTTTCAAAATCGTTAGTACTCGTACTCGTACTTGCATTAAAAATGTGCTCGTACCTCGTACTTGTTCGTACTTTGTAAAATGCTCGTACCTTGCTCGTACTTTTCAAATAAATAGGAAAAATGACCTTTTTCGGTAAAATGCTTTTCGAT
>VAHH01000474.1:0-29780 GCA_013357305.1 Radopholus similis | reverse complement strand
TACGTGTATGTATTTTATCAGTCATCGCATTGATTCAATAAATTTTTATCTCCTCAATTTATTTGGTATTCGAAAAGTTTAAAAACGGGGTTAGGTGGGTATTGGGTAGTTAAGTAGTTATTAAATAAATGCCTTATTAGTTATTAATTTGAATTTTTGGCATAATGCTCGCAATAGAAAGAATTCTCCAAAAATACGCAATAGGTAAAATCATTTGTGCCAATAGAAAAAATTGACGTCCTTTCTTTTTCCAAGGGGGATGGAAACAAGAAAGAGAAAAGGCAAAAATGTTCACCACACAAGAAGCGGCGGCAGTGTCATTCGTGACGACGACGACATTGGCGTAATTCTGTTGGGGCGACGGAGTTTGACTCTCTGAACTGGCGTTGAATTTGGCGGTTTTTTGATGGCGCATCAGTTGTTGCTGCTGCTGCTGCAGAATGACCTGTTGGTGGAATGTCGGACTGGCGCTGTTCGCGCCCAGCACTGGGCGTTGCACTGCCCAAACACTTCTATGGGAAATTGATTTTTTAATATACATAGTAGAGTGCCAAATTATTGATTATGCCTTGCGTTTGCCGTGTTGCCTGTTGCCCACTTGTTGGCGATTGGCGGCGGTTGCGGATGTCGAATGGGCGAGGCGGACGGCGATTTGTTTCTGCCGTTGCCGGAAGTGAGTGGTACTTTTGTGCCTGGCGGCTTTCCACGGATCGGCGAACGAACGCCACTGGTGGGACTCGCCAGCAGTTCGGTGACCTGCTGAAATTAAGCAATACCTAAATTAAATTCGACGAGGATTAATGCCCATCCGGAATGTTTAGTATTGAATGGATTCGAATTCCTAATCAGTAGTCTTTGAAAAAATACAAACCAAATTGGAGGCGAGATGTGCCGCCGGTGATTGGGAGCGATGGTATGCACCACGCTGTGAACTACGCCTGCCCAGAGCATCCACTAGCTCTTCCTCTTCCTCCTCATTCGTCCCAACCACAATCGCCGTCACCGAACCAGAGCAGATTTCTCCTCCAGCACTGCTTGTTGCTGTGTTCACGTAGTTCATGGAATTGTTGGAAGCAGAGAGCTGATCTGCGGACTCGGAAGTATTATTGGAGTTAAACAATTCTAGGTGGAAATGTGTGCTCGGGTGTGCAACTTCTCCACGCTTTCCGACACCAAACACAGTGGTAGTGATCAACTGTTGTTGTTGGGGTCTACGCTGGGCGAGTCGCGGTGACATCAACTCCAAAAAGGTGCGCTGTTGTGCGGGATAGCCGCTGTCAGTTGGTGCTGCTCCGGCGGATGCCGAAGAATGAGAATGTCGTTTGCCCATTGGATTTTGTTGCTCTTGCTGTTGGCGTTCTGCACGTAATTGCGAACTCAAAGACGTGGTGGTCGGGGGTTGATATCTAATACGGTGATAGGATGATACATGATATAGTAGATAAAAATGATATAATAAAACCTATGATAAAATTCCATATTTTGTATGAATAGGTATCCTAAATCCCATTATTAGTAAAAAAAACAGTCATGAATAGCATGCACCCGACCTAGCGCCCAACGAGAGAATCTCTTCTACTCTGATTTCCAACCTTAAATTCGGCTGTGAGTTAATCGGAAGTCGTACTGGCATCCTTTCTAGTCCGTTATTTACAGATGTCATTTCAATTTTCACTTGTTTAATGTTGTTAATCAGTGCCGATGGTTCCGTAAATCGGGGATTTCCTGTTACGCGATTATAGTGCTGGCGTAAGCGATAGTTGCGAAAGGCACGTTGAATCAAGGTAGCCGAGCGGTGCGGCTGGTGTCCACCTCCATACTTCTTCTCCAATTGCTAAAAATGCCACCCAAAATAAAGAATATGAGATTTGCTAGGACCCATCTGACCATTTTGAGTCAAGTTTTGATACAAATGTCATATATCTGACGTCAGAGGGGCTAGGGGCTAGCGAGGCATGCTTGGCCATAATTTAGTCCTCCCGATTTGGCAAAATTTTATTTTACTTGCTCCAAATATTCTGGACAAAGTTATGACATTGTCACAACTTTGTCCAGGGTCCGTAGGATAAGAAGGCTGTTATTCTACCATGGTAGGTTTACCGGGTTAAGTTACCGCGGTTATCTAACTGACGGTTGACGGTAAAACCGCAGGATAAGAATAACTGACGGTTAACCTTTACCTCGTGGTTGTTTAACCGCGTAAAATTTCAGTGAATTTTGAGCATGTTTATGAAATAAACCATAAAAAAGTTTCCGTCGAACATTTTTTTCCAAATTTGGTATGGTTAGAAAGCAAAGACTCTGAACTATCTGAAAATATTTTGTTTGAAATTTTTTTTATTGATTTTTCGCAATTTTATGAGGGTTTGAAGTTGACGGTAACTTTTTCTACCCTGCTAGGGGGCACGGTAGAAATTTTACTGCAAACTCATGGTTAACTGACCATGAACTCTGTTCTTATCCTGCCGGTTACTTTCTACCGTCAACCCACGGTTAGGTTACCGGGTTAAACAACCGCCGGTTCATGGTAAGGTTAACCGCATTCTTATCCTATGGTTAGGCTACCGCGGTAGCCGGTTAGGTTACCATTACCGCCTTCTTATCCTACGAACCCAGATTGGTCAGATCGGCCTAATTTTAGTTTCATTCGACTCAGCTCGTGGAGACGCGTCGAATGAGCTATAATTTGTCGATCTAAAAATTTTTTACCTGAAAACCCCACAAGGGTCCACCCCATGTGCTTTTCGAAATTTCGAATCCCTCGAATCCGGCTAAAAATCCGCGACCTAATTTTGATTGCTTTACCGTTTTTAGCGCATAAGAAAACCTATAAAAAGGTTTTTGGGCAAATTTGGGGCAAGTAAAATCAAATTTCCCCCAGATTTAGCTATAATTAACGGCAAAAGAATTGTTTTAGGTTAAAAGTGTTTCATTTCGTGTGTGGTAAAAAAATTGACGTCCCTCATACCTAAATGTTAGTCCGTTAGATGTAATGATTAATGATATTCTCATCTAATGAATTAAAACAAACTTGAATAAACACTCGTTTTAGGTCGTCCGAAAGCTCGTAATCTGTGAGCATCCGACTTGCACTGTTGGCGGATGGTAGTTGTTGACAAGTGCCTGTGCCTTCAGCAATCAGTTTTAATGTGGGAGGTGTTGGCAAATTGTTCGTCGATTCACAACCATTTCCAGATACAGTGGCCATAAACGCAACCAGACGGTGAATTTATTAGAGGCAATATTTAATTGGTAATATTTGTAAACAATATCTACTATTCACTATAATCATGTAATCAATCTCTAATAAAATCGATTCAACATCTAATAAAAAAACTAAAGCTATCAAAATTTAAAAGGACGAAATCAAATATATTGGGCTAGCCTGTGTTGTCTGGTTCTCTTTCAGGCTATATCTGTACACCTTTTTTGCTGTACGGACGCGGATGTTTTTGCCGCACAGCTTTGCACGTCATCCGTCCATCCGGTTTTTACCGACTACTGAACACATTGAACGTACCTCGTACATATAAAGATGGGCGGTCGGAGGAGTGCCCTACCTCCTAAGTATCAACTAATCATCGCCGCATTTTCGCGCTAGCGCCAGCCCAGTCTCTCTTAATCTTATCCCAATGCAAACCCAGTAGGCAAGCAGCGCTTGAGGTACAAGTAAATGTGTCTGCTTGGGAATGCGGGTTTGAATGTTGTGGAATGGGAAAGAAGAGTAGGAGAATATTTCTTGCTCCGAACAGCGCGAATCGAATATGAATCAAAATCAATCCACACACGCACACGACAACATTCAACATTTCATTCGCGATTCGCCTACATCTGCTGCTTTCCGTGCACAGATTTGTGCTACCCTCTATAACTCTATATTTTTCCCTTTTTACAATTCAAGCAAGCATTGTTGTTTCCAAATTTCCATTCCGTCCGTTTTTCTTTTTTCCAATATTGCTTTTCGCAGCGAACCCCCTGTGCCATCCCATGGCTCTCAGCTCTCTTCGGTTTCGGTCTTTGCAGCTCATGGTGGCTCTCGAATCTCGAACATCTAACTACGCCTAAATTCGACTGCCAATAAGCGAATTGACGATGTCTGCATTCTTTCTACCTTTCTGGCTATCTCACACACTAACTAACAAGCCAACAACCCCTCGGTAACCGCCAGCACCACTTCCCATTTTCGGAGACGCGCCCCTTGCACTTCGCCTTTTGGCATGCAAAACTTGGGCCGACGGCGGGCAGAGACGATGGTCTTGAAAGAACGGCAGTAGAAGGAGTAAATTTTTGTAGAAACAAATTAGGCGCAATTCATTTCTCGCGGAGCATCACTAGCTAATTTCAAACTTTAAGCAAGAATTGCTGCAACACATTTTATATGTAAACAATGAGTGAATTTGAAATCTACGATTTTTACGTTCAGTCACTCTGGAGTTGCGTCTAAATTTGTCCTTCTATCCTCCTGGCACTTGATGTGATGCTCAGTGCCCTGCAGCACCAGGACGGCGGCCAACCTAAAAATCAGATTAAACAATAATCAACGGCCGATTTATTTCAATGCAATTGATCAATAAGCATAATAAGTCATAACTGACTCTGTAATCGGCGAAGCGTTCCTTGTAGGTGCCTCGTTCGTTCACACCGGTGCCCCAAACGTCATCTGAGAAAAAGCTAGGAATTATGAATATTGAAAAGTCAAACAAATTTTGCCGTTTCAAGGCTATTTGATCCTCAATTAAAGTGTAGATGTAGGACCAACAGTGTTTACTGTTGACGAATTTTGATTAAAAACGTACGGAATTCATCGACTTCATAGCGGAAATCCATGTGACGACGGAACAAAGCGAACTTTTTATCTCCGCCAAAATATTGCACAAACTGATCAGGTTGCCTGAACGTGAGAGGTTTAAAATTTAATTTAAAACAAGGCGCATTACATGTGCTCAACCGGTGGACACTTAGCCCATTTAGCATCAATTTTTTTCGCCTCCTCTTCCCCGTCTGCGCTCTTTTGTGCATGAAACTTGGTTCTGGCTTCCTGAAAGGCATCTGTGGTTGACGTCGGATTATCGATTTTCTGCTTCGATTCTCTTTCAAAAATTCAAAAGCTAGGTCAATCTGTATATTATTTAAAATCGGATGAGACCCACACTTTTTCCCGAATCTAGGCCAGTTTTCTAATCTTGGCTTTTGTTGCTTACATTGTATTGTATCCACTGGTCAACTTGTTTACTCAACGGTTCGGGCACACTCCCATATGGAATGCTCAACGACCCCCATTGTTTTTGCAATGCATCCAGCGCCGCTGAACTCTCAGGCATTTGCTTCTTCAATGCGGTCCAATCCACTTTTGGCGGATCGGCTTGAAGTTGAACTATCCTGCAATTTCTCTTTGCAATCAAGGGGTTTAAAGTTTGGCATGCTCTGCATGGAAGTTTGAGTTCTGCAACTTCAACTTGCTCAGCTCAGCTTCTTGCGCTGGTGTCAATCGCTCCGCTAATTTTGCCCAATTGACTGAGCTGACTGCTACACGCTTTGTTGGCTGAGACATTTTTTGATTTCTATTTTGATTATCTAAAGTAAATTAATCAGAAATAAAATTAGAATATGAGATGATTGTAAGACTCTTGGCATAATCTGACTATGAGTGAGGATGAGAAAGTGGTCGTATTAATTTAAAACCAATTTTGGACCATTATACGTTTCATTAATTCTTCTTAAATTCATTCCTCTTTCAGGGCATGTTGTTTAATAGAAAACGCATTTATTTTGGCCAATCTAATTTGTTGATCACGATGCCGATCTCGCTTCTTGTCATAAGCATGCTTCATCTTTGGGCTATTGATATATTTCTGATCAAAGTAGAGCACAATAAATGCGAACAGAGAAACCGCTGAAAAGTTTGACCTATTATGATTTATGATTTACAAAGCATGCATCCATTTACTGCTAGAACTGAGTTGCGTTAAAACTGTGGAGGAAATGCGAAATGTCCCAACGAAGATTTGGAGGAGAAAAAACAAAATGATGATGAGATTGTGCATCGCATGAATTGCATGAATTTGGGATAAATTTCGTTGAAAGAGAAGCACGATTTTGATAAATAGATGCTGAGCATTAGCGAGCAACAAAATTTGAAGCGAACTGTTGCAGACTAAAAACTTGACATTTAGCTACATATATATTGTTAATAGTTACCTAGATGATGCTCAACAAAAAGCGATTTGTTGAATTTATTTGCGTCGGAAAATATTATCCAGCTCGTGCCAATCAGTTGCAGAATTTCAATAACGATCCAGCCACGAAAAAAGCGAACGTGATCAGACATTAAACATTATATAGGTATTACTAGATACTGAAAAATTAATTCGCTACCAAAAATGGTTGAAAAAGTTACCAAATTTTTACACCTACCAAAAGTGGTTGAAAACGCTACCAAATATTTCTTAAACTCATAACCTCATAGGCTTGACGAGCTGAATCGAATGGTACCAAAATTAGGTTGATTCTACCATTCTGAACAAAAACAAAGTTATGGCATGTCAAACGATATGACCTTATGACTTATGATTATGACTTCTCAAAATGAAAAATTGGGCCAAAAAGGGATGAAATTTCCCATTTAAGTATGTAGCACCTAGGTACGTCTTACAGGAACAGGAAGAGAACAATCAACAATGCAAACAATGTGGTACTAGTGGTAGCGAGACATTATCTCATTTTTCTCTGCTTCTCTATAATCGGTTTCTTATGGAAAGTTATCGTTTTTTTGTTCGTCTGCCTTGCTGGAATATTGAATCGCCGATACCGAATATAAATTAATAAATTATATAGATACATATAAGCATAATTCTTTGTTTATTTTTATCAGAATTTAGTGGTGAAGTGAGGAATGCTGATTGCCCTGATTGCTGATCACTAGTGAGCAGCAATTCTACTGTTGGTCATTGGTGAATTTGGTGTTACTAGTTGCCTAGTTGCTACTGCGTTTAGACTCCTTGCTTTTTATTTTTCAATTTTTAATACTTGATAAGGCTGATTTTTGTTGTACGATTTTATGGTACCTATTAGACACTTGGACGGTCCAAACCAACAACGGAATCGGATTTCTCACACTCGGAAATCTACCAAAAATCATCAGCCTGTGATTGTGATCCCATTTTTAGAATTCAGCCAATATTTTTAGTTCTAAACAAAATAGTATCAATCCTCGATTTTCATTTTTATTCTCACTTCAATCGATAATTGCGTCATCAATAATCCAACTTACATAGAATATAGCGCAATGGCAAATAGGCCTGGCAACACACAGAGACCGGGAAACGGCGGCGGTCCAATCAAAACTTGCCAATTCAAGGTTTGTGGTGTTGACATGCACGTTTAAAGCATTATTGTCTCTTCGGATGTAGGCTTAGACTTCCATACATTTAGCTTGTGTTGTTGGGCGAGAGCGCGGTAGGCAAGTCATCGCTGGTGCTGCGGTTCGTCAAAGGCCAATTCCACGAATATCAAGAGTCCACTATCGGCGCTGCATTTCTCACTCAGACCATTTGCCTTGATGACGCAACAGTGAAATTCGAAATCTGGGACACGGCTGGCCAGGAACGGTACCATTCTCTGGCTCCAATGTACTATCGTGGCGCCCAGGCTGCAATAGTCGTTTATGACATCACAAATCAGGTTTCTATATATCATTCGAATCCTCTCGTCGAGCTGAATACGAATCCACAAGAATTTCTTTTTTTTTGCCAACTTTAACATGTCATAACTCGGCTCAAACTGCTTAAAAAATTCTTGCATATGCATATTCGTGCTCATGCCAAGCATTATTTGGTTCCAGGAATCTTTTGCCAAGGCAAAGAACTGGGTACGCGAGCTGCAACGACAGGCCAGTCCTAACATTGTAATCGCGTTGGCCGGGAACAAGGCGGACTTGGCCGCAAAGCGAGTAGTCGAATACGAGGAGGCACAAGCCTACGCAGAGGACAATGGACTTCTTTTCATGGAAACCTCGGCCAAGTCGTCGATGAATGTCAACGACATCTTTTTGGCCATTGGTAAGCCCCTTCTAAAATGAATTTAATGTTGCCATCTTCCAGCGAAAAAGCTGCCTAAAACGGAGGGAGGCGGCGGGCCCGCTGGCCGAGGGCATGGAGGCGTGAACATCAGCGAGACGCCGGCTGACCAGAGACGTGGCGGCACTTGCTGTAGCAAATGAACTAACTCTAAAGGGCAATGAGACATGAATGTGCGCGAGATTTATCGACTCAAATTTTCTATCGTGATGTGGAGCAAGCACATCATTCATCCATTTTATTGTCTTGACCAAATTCTTACATACTTCTCACTCTGTCGTGTCGCACAGACAACAATCATTTTTACAAGACTCCAATTGACCGCCGTCGTTGTTTGTTCGAATTTGCGAAATGTTCATTTGAAACGCACTATTCGCACCGGAATATTAATCAATCGTCGTGATCGATAAATTAATTTATGCATAAATTCACAAACAATTCATTAGCAAACAATTACTATAAGCCAATATAATAGCTCTTATTATTAATACATGGAAATTATTTTTATCGCAAAAGAAATTTTTTGAGCAAAATGGCGTTCAAAGACTTTGGGCGCATTCGAGTGCTTTCACTGGACGCAATGAACACACTAATTCAGTTGCGGGAACCACCTGGCATTGTCTATGAGCGAATTGTGCGTCTACATTTCCAGAAAAGGTTGTGGTAAATCAAATAAAAGGGTGGTGGAGTTGATCTTGGGCCCCCAGCATGCCGCGGTCAATGTTGTTGGGCGCATTGTCAATGCACCACCGGCCACCCGAGATGTACTCTTCTTTTTAGATGTCGTTGTTGTTGTTCTTCATCGGGCAGGGTACCACAAATGGGAATTTGGAGTTGGAGATTTTCGGGTTGCGAGATGGCATTAGTTTTCTCAATGACAAAAATACAGGGGACAAGAGGTGCCGGTGTTGCCGTCGCCCGAACAGTTGACCCGCAATTTTCGCGAGGCGTTCCGCGAATTGGAGCGCCAATGGCCATGCTACGCGTTCGGCCGAGGCGGCTACTGGGTTTGGTGGATCGAGCTGATCCGCAGGTGCTTCGCTGAAAAAACACAGGTTTTTGGTCTCAATGTGGGCATATCACGGTTTTAAAATTTAAATATGCCCAAATCTGAATTTTCCTTATTTCATTGTTTTGTTTTCAGATTTCGAATCAACTGGCAAACAATATAATCGAATATTATGAAGGAGCTGGTGCATGGAAACTCAAACATCCAGCTGTGAGCGAATTGACATTTTTTCTATTCGAATTAGCAATATTGAGATGATTTCCGAGTTTGCACATTTTCGACGCAAAGTTCCAGCCGTGAAAGTGGCCGTCGCGTCCAATTACGACACCCGTTTGCCGTCACTGCTTGCCCAACTCGGCATGCACGCGTTCGTGGACGCCTACTTCCTCAGTGGGCAAATGGGCGTTGCCAAACCAGACTTTGAGTTCTTCCGGCGAATCCAGGTGTGATCGTTAAGCAAGGCTCCAAAACACAATAAACGAAGAGGAACATTCAGTACCAAAAGAATGAGCAACTTTTTAAGTTCGAAGCCATCTAAAATATTGAATAAGCGATTTTTTTGCAATCTCTGGCCCATTCGATTGTTTAAGAACCATTTTCACTTGGAAACCCCCGACCAACTGCTGCACGTCGGCGACGATGAACGAGTGGATTTCGATGGCGCTCGGCAGTTCGGCGCCGAAGCTGTCTTGCTGCGGGAAGTGCGCTCGGAGGCAACTGCAGAAGAAGGCAGTGACGTCCCGTTCTGTGTGCAATCAGCACCAGAACTTTTGCACAAATTCTACGAGTGATTCCAAATGAGAGATCACTTTTTGGGATTCAGCAAAGATTGTAACCGACAAGCATCCATTAGTTTATTAATATTTTGGCTGCAGGAATTCGTGTAAAGAGAATTGTTTCCCCAGCCTGTCCATCACTTTCTGCCAACACCGGTCACCGGTGCTGTCACCGGCTGTTGCGTCTGCGACACCACATTCGTGATCAGCCCGGGTGGGTTCGGTCCCACACCACCAATGTTAACTCCTTGCGGCTGGTTATTATTTCCCGTCGGCACTACGGGCCATCCATTCTGCAAAAATGAGATGGCTTGCCGACATTAATTTTTCTACGAATTATGCAGGCGTGTAATATGTTCTTTTTTGCCTGTAACAGCTGTTGGCACGAGACGGGCACCACTTGGCCCACAACGCCCAGTGCTTGCGCTTGCTGCTCCAGCTGTGCGTTTTCAGCGCACAAATTGCAAGTCCTCGCACACCAGTAGGCCTTGTAAGGCTGCGAATAGAATGTGCTTATGCAGAATGGGTCACGTCGGCGCGCATTCCAAATCGGACATCTATGGGAACCATCATAAAATGCTACCAATTCTGACGCTTAGTCTCATTTGACATTTTTGCGAAAAGGGGTCCTCCAGGTACTGTGCTTGAGCTGATCGCCCTCCATCAACTTACAAGTCGCCACGTTTGTCAGCGCAGTTGTTTTGGGATTGTGGATTCAACGTTTGACACGTGCCACGACAGCACATCAGCATCAGCTGCCTGTAGGTGTTGTCCTCGCAGCGAGAGGCCAGATTGGCACAGTTCACGGCAATATCCTGCTGCTGTTGCCCGCCGGAACCCACCGCTTGCTGCGAGTGCGCCCAGCCCCAATTGAGGCACACGGTGGAAATGAGAAGGAGCATGCGAGCGACGAAAGGGCACATATTTTCTGGACGAGTCGAAAATATGAAAATAGAAGGCGCATTTTGTTTTCAAGCCACGATTGTTTTAAGCGAGCTACGCTGCTGGGCAAACGTAAATTTCGCTTGTCCCGTTGTGCTTGGTCTCATCACTTTGTTTTAAATTTTTCGGCGAATTCCCAAAATAGATTTGCGTCAGATACCCAAACAGAATGATTTTTATTGGAAATAATAAACATAATTATTTTGACTCCAACAATATTGACAACAACCATAGTGTGGATAAATTATGTGTTTCCAATTTGCGCAACCGCGTTAGGCTATTAAAGCATTTTTGCAATTTTTCTTCTGTCCTCCTGATCAAAGTCCCAGCTCAGCAAGTGTCTGTTCCACCTTTGCGCGACAGTCCGCCGGATCGGTGACCGTGTGGCCCACAGTGTCTGGATGCGCGAATATTTCGTAGTCGTTGCCGCCCTGGATTTTGGAATCATTTTTATATTGGAAAACGGTTAAAATTTAAAAAGTGCTTTTCCCAAGAGGTACTTGTTAATTAAAAATAACTTTTATATAAGAAATTATTTCTCGTCCCCCAGTCTGTCCCCCACCTCCATGGTTTTGTCGCCGAAGAAGTGGATAGCGCGAAAGGCGGGGCGCAAATAGCGCAGACAGTAGGTCTTGTCCCACCCGGCTGGGAACACGTCAATGCTGATCTGGCCTAAACCAAACTGCCAAATGAATTGTTGAGAATTAATCGAATTGTAAAGAGATAATTGCCTCCGATTGAGAAAGTCAACCCGTTGGCGCCGCCCCCGAAGCGCTCACGTAGCGCCGCCACAAATGGCTCACGCACTTGCTGCTCCCGCTCGTACGCCACAAACTGCATGCGTTCCTCTTGCGTACAACTGCGCCCGCACGGGGAAATATTGATCTGAAAGCTCTCGATTCTTTCCTTTTCATGACACATCAAAATGCTGATGATACCTAGTGATTATGATAAAGTTTGATTCTGACCATGCCATTGCGGTGTTCCACGAAGTTGCCGCGCTTGAACGGAAGCTCAATCCCGGACATGTACCTGAATCGACACACTACGTTTGACCAAATGTGGTTTTTACTTGAGGCAAAAATTGGTTAGTTCTTGACACTTTGCTTCGCCCAGCTCTTTACTGATTGACTGAAAACGTTACTGTTGTCTTTCAACTTTTTGTGGCTCACCGCCATTGGAAGTGATTCTTGCCCACGAAAACCGGTCAGCCCGTTCTCGGCGAATACGAAATCGAACAGTGCCAGCATCTGCTGTCGATCTGTGGCGCCCAGCTGCTCGAATATTTTCTCCAAATCCGAACCGCCCACCACAGCGATGGGCACTCGTTGTTTAAGTGCTTGCAAAAACGACAGCATTTCGGGGCTGATTTGCTGCAAAAGATTGGTCGTGTAAATTGTAAATTCATATTTCATACCTATACTTTCTTTCACTCATTTGGCAGTTTTCCTTTTACTCTTGGATTGCCAATCAATTTGAACCGTAGTGTTTTTACTTTTGAAACGAATATCCTTTAAAAACGAGAGTTTGATGTTTGTAGGAAAAAATGGGTTTTTATTTTAACCCCAGGCCTTAGCTATTACGCTATTAGCTTTTTTGTTTTAAAAATGCGTTTTACCGATTAAACTACCTTTTAATTTAATTTCCCTTAGTACGCAATTAAAATGGCCAATTTTGCTTCTTGTCATGTTGTTCCGGCCTGCACAAAACAGCGCTGGATTTGTCGCCAATGTATGAAGACATTATCTAGCAAACGTTCCTACGACGAGCACATGAACATTCACAACAAGGCAAGTAAAAATGGAATGCAAAGATCAAAGGCGAAACGGAGTTTAGATTCGTCCATTCGCCTGCGAAGATTGCGATTACGCGGCAGGTAGGTATAAATAAATCAGTAATCACTAGTCAGCCCATAGGGGGAATACTTCAGTTCCAAATTTCAGCTAGCCAGATGACGCTGACGCGACATCGACAGCGGCGGCACACGCCGCGCCAGGAATGGCACTACCAATGTCCATACTGTGCCGAGCCATATATGGAGCCGGCCAGCTATCGGCAGCATGTCCTGTAAGGCGACCACCCAAATGTCAGCTCATTTTAGGCAAAATGATACATGAAAATCTAAAAAGTATTGATCCTCGAATCTTATTCTAAACAGTGGCCACCATTATGGACGCTCGGCCACGTTTGGTTGTCCATACGGCGATTGCTCGTACAAAACGAAGTCGTCCAAGGCTTTCCGAGAACATTTGTCCAAGCACCAATCAGTAATCATCAGTCGAGCCAATCAAATGCGCGTACCTAACTCGTTCACCACCACACCCACTGTGCCACACCAGCAATTCGATTTTGACCATCTAGAATTTTACATGGTTGACGATGAATGTGGTGAACAGGAATTGGATAATACACCCATAACCCAATTTAGTACTTAGGAATTGGAAATACGACTAGACAGCCTCGTAAATTCGAGATTTACAGCTCTTCGGCTGGCTCCAATGAACAACAACAAAACAAACGGCCAATTCTCATGGTATTGAGGAGATCGGCAGATGTAGAAGTAGCAGAAAGGAGACATCCTAAAGTTATACGCGTAAATGGTAAAAACCAAGATCTAGCGAAACCGAAAATTAGAGATAAATCCTCGCACTAGCCTTAGCTAATCCTCATTTCACCTCTTTGTTTAAGTTGACTTATTGGACGACGAGGATCTCGCAACAACTAGCAGCAGCGAAAAAGGCACCTCGCTTCCCATAATCCTTACGCAAGCATCATCAAAATGGCCTACGAAAGTCAGTAGTCAAGATCAAATGGTCGTACAACAACCATTCGTCCAAGCCCAATCACCATTGCCGCATCAGCTTGCACAATTGTCGTCGCTTCCTTCTGAGGACTGGATGATAGAAGCAGAAGTGGTCATCGATGAGGAAGCGAATAGAGCGCCAAACCTACCGGACGGTCAAACTGACGATTTTGGACTGGATTAAAAATCGAAATTAAGATTTATTGTTCTTTTTGCCTAAAGTCTTCATGTGTCTAGACTAATCAACAAAACTTTGAATAAATTATTTCACCTTATCCGTTTCGAAAAATTACGCGTCAAACCTGTCTGGGCGTTGTGAGTGTTCCGTCCACGTCGAACAGGAATATTACGGGCTTTTTCTCGCCGTTCGCCACTTGTTGGTCAGTCATTGTCATTTTATATTATATGTTATATCTGTTTATTTGAATAAGAGATTCGCGTATTAAAAGAAATCAGGCCGTTTGCCCGTAAAAGAAGAAAATCGCCCAAGAAAATAGAAATGGCTCATAACATTTGATTAGTTTACTGGTCCTGATTTTGACAAACTGGCAATCCTAGCGAATTCGGGTCCCGACCAAGAATGATAGCTCAGTCGACGTGAGAAACGGGATCGGGAAGAGAGCACACCAGTGTTCTCAGTTAGAAAGTTTTAGAAAATAATAGGGACCCGAATCCGCTAGGAATGCCGACAAACTGTTTTCTATTTTCAAGGAATTCGCATATTTTTAAATGCAGTCGTATCAAAAAGTCGTTTACACGTAGCACGTAAATATTGGCGGTTCATCGTCATCGCAAACCAATAAAACTAAGGCCCTACCTACTACCTAGATATCCATGATAATTGATGAAGTTTGCGCATCTGCAAAGTGCAAAGCTTAATATATGAATGTCGCCCGGTACTACCCTAGTTTCTCCCCCCCCCCAGCGAGCGCCCCTTCAGTCGCTGCCGCTCGCTCCCTTCCCACTCGCCCATTACGCTCCCTTCCCATCAGTCTTCAATCAATTCATTCATTCGCTCCATTACTCTCTATGCACCGATTCCCTTACTCCCCACTCCCCTTAAGAATGCATTAGGTAATTAGAGCAAAAGATATTTACATCTCACAAGGGTAAAACATACAAACATGACTCCAAAAATGATAGAATACATCAGATGAAAATTGTTTGCGCCAAATATATTCGGGGAAATAAGAAACATAGGTCGAATTGGAAACCCCGTACTGCTTCTTGAATTTCGCTTTCACTTTTTGCCATTGGGATTCCACCGATTGAGTATGCGCACCAGACACTGGCGCAACAAAGTTTTCCGAGTGATTCACACTTTTGTGGAGACCCCACTTTTTCACCTTTTTATGTGCCCAGTGCCCACCCCAATACCCATTCCCCACATTGTTGTTAATTAGAAGCGAGCGAGAAGGGCATTTGTCACTCAATTGTCATGAATTAATGGATGGCAAAGAAGGAAAGGGAGCGAGTGAATCGATGGATAATGTGGAGGGAGCGAGCGGCAGCGACTGAAGGGGCGCTCGCTGGGGGGGGGGGGAAACTAGGGTAGTACCATGTCGCCCATACTCGTAATGTGATCTCTCTCCCTTTTGTTGGATTTTTTGTGTTAAAGATAAATAAATAAAATATAAAATATGTATATACGGGTAAATTAAAAGCTAAAAATAAAAATTTATTTTAGAACAAACAAAATGCTACTTTCGAAAACTCATAACTCACTTATCAATTATGAGCTGTATGACCAAGTACTTGATTCAACTTCTACACTGGCGAAGGGCGCTACCCTCTACTATCATCAAGATGTGGAGGATGACATGGCCAATGCTGTCGAGCAGACACCAATGAAGGACATTGAGAAAAACAAATATGTAGTGGATGAGGAAACTGGAGAGCAAAATGATGGTTATAAGGTATAAGCATGAAGCGAGGTTAATCTATGATTTATAAATTATTTTGAGTATGGTCGGGTAACACTAGATCTGTTGGACTCGAGCATAATGGACTTGGACTATCCGAAGCACTCATATTGGCGTTACTATGACCGAAAGGTCGACGAAGAGTCAGCAAGTTGTCGTCTTTGTGGGCGTCAAATCCGCATGGGGTGCAAGGCTTCAACCGGCGGCATGTAAAATATTTTGAAAATTTTGATTTTTGGAATTTGCTCACTACTTATTAAACATAACTACATAACACAGGATGCGACACATGAAATTCGTGCACAAACAGCTTTTCATTGCGTTCATGGCAGAGCGATTACGCAACCAACGTCACATTTCTAATGGAAATCCCAAAACCAGAACAATATTGAAGCGAGAAGAAGACAAATTGAATGCTAGTGATGGGTTTACGCCGAAGAAACGTTCAAAACGAAGTCAGCAATCGAAACAAGAAGAAACCAAAGGTAAACATATCCCGATATGAAAATCATATTTTACAAAATAACCATATTTGTAGGCATCCATTTTGCTCTATTTGCGCACAATGATGAAAATCCATCAGCCATGAATGCCACTTCACAATCCAAATGCACAACATCCTGCCTGGCGCAATACCAACAGCAAATTCAGAAGGATAAGCACCCTGATCTTATAAATATGGACGCCCCTAGCAATCTGGAGCTTAACCAGAACCTAAACGATGCGTTGCAGAATTCACTCAAACTACTCTCCAACTATCAAAACAAAGCCAATTCCAGCAAACATTTGTTTAAGGTATGAGGTTGATATTAGTTTTGGAACAGGGAAAATCTAAATTCGAAAAAAACTACATTTCGATTTGTTCCCGATGTTTAAAATTTAAAAACTGTGGTACCCGGTGTTCCGAATTGTATTTAATTCCTAATTCAATTCTATATTGTAATAGTCCTCCTCCCTCCCGATTGTAAATCCCCACCTAGGAATTGCCCACTTTCTTAGTGCATCCCGCCATTGTAAAGTTCACCAAACCCAATCCAACTGACCCACCTCTGAGAGTTGTTTTCGACCTTCTGCCATCCGCTCCTCCCCCTCGGGCTGGGCATATAACCCAAGCCATTATCCTGATTCGGGGGGCTCTGGGACTCACACACCGAAGACTTTCCCCTCTCACTCTTTTGAGCCTACTCCCCGATACACAGATTGACTGCAAAAGAATAAAACCCCTTTGGAAAGGAGCACTTTGGACCCGACCCAATTGTAGGCATTGCCACCAGGCACTGCAAAAACCAATTATGATCATTCATTTTGCAGAATGTTCTTGATTGCTCTTCACTTTCCTATTCGGAAATTGCACAGCGCATTGCCGCTGCTCGCGAACAACAGCAAAAGGCAGGCAAAGAGATTGACGCTCTCACTGCCGAAATGCTCCGACGCGCAGCAAACACATCCAATTATGCTAGTTCATGAGCAGCCCATCAGAATCAACTAGTAAAGACAAACGGTTGATTCTCTCTCTCTCGATTGATATTTTATGAACAACTCTTGTCTATTTGAATCTATGAATGTTTAACTGGTATACAATCGCAAAGTATGAACCATTGAATCAGACAAATTTATTGATAGTTGTAAGCTGAACTTTTGGTCGAAGAGTAAAGAATGAACCGATAAAGTGAATAATCATTAATTTTTGGTGTGTTCTAGTCCATTATTGTTTAATTAGCACAAAAAATTTACTTGCCAAATATTGATTTTGACCTATGGGCAATTTGAGGGACCGACCAATAATGCAAAGGATTCTGAGAGGAGCGGCTGCAGCATCGTCCCATTTGTTTCAAAGGCATCATTTTGTTGACCGAGCGACTCATATGCTGTTTTCCACTAAACAGACGGCGGAAGCCGTTCAGCAGAACATTCAGAAGAAGCCAACAGCGGTGGCGGCACGAAAAGGCACCACTCGGCACAAAAGACCCCTAACAATGGCAACAGCAAATTCCTAACATTTGATTTCTTTCATTTCCGCTTTAGCACTACAAACACCACATTGAGGTTCGGCTGGAGGGTTTGGGTTTGGTTTTTTGATTTTCGGAAGTTCAGTCCGGACTGCCACAAGTGAACTGTGTGCCCGTAGCGGAATGCTTTTGCATTGGTAAATTTTCCTTGCTTAGTATCAATTTGTTGCTTAGATGAATTGCTGGATGACGATGAGTTCAAGAGTCGCTACAGCGCTAGCCAGGTGGACGGGGCTGAAAAGATAGCACTGCACTGCCGGGAGGAACAGCGGGACGACAAGATCCGAGACTTTTTCGTATTCAGTGACGGAGTGGTGGTTTTTTGGAATATGGAGTGAGTTTATGAGGTGGAAAAAACAGAGGACGAAGCTTTTGGGATAGAAAAATTACAAGCATAAATTACTGTCATCCAATTTCACTGTTCAGCAATCAGTCGCAAGTGATTGAACTGCTGAAGAAGCATCAGATCAAGCCGTTCGCTAAGGAGTTGATCCAGGACGAGGAGGAGACGATGTCATTCGATTTTGCCAGGTCACCACTCTCATGAGGGCAGAGCCGGATCAATTTGCTTTAAGCGGTCCCTCTCACACGGACGACAGCACCATTTATTTGAATGCAGAACAGCACCACAGAACAGATGCCCCAACGAGGAACACGTACCCAAATGCCGAGCTGGAACGATTCGCCTTTTCGCATGCAATGGCCGCCTCTGTTCGCATGGGCATTTGGGAGCAGTCACTCGGTTTTTTGGAATTATGGCTAGCTAAAATCCCGATCCCCCCAGAACCCCAGCATTTGAGAATTGTTCTGCTTAATTCACATTTTTTCATTTCGAAGATGAACTGGACGCAGAGGTGCACAAATGTGTGCAGGCGCTCAAGGACGACAAACTGCGGATTCGCTGGTTTGGCGAAATCTCCTATTCGGACAACACATGTTGGGACCGCAAAAAGTCGCTGAACATGATCGGTTGGATGCTGAATCCTCAGCTTTAGTTCAATTCATTGACTTGGAACAGGCAAATTTGCGGATATTCGTCATTCGGTCAACTCGACGGACCTGCTTTCAAAGGACATTTACTGGTCAGTTTGTGCTTCTTCCACCACGTTCTATGATGTCCTCTTTTTACTTTCGAACAGGGATTTGCCGGAAATGGAGAGGGCCTACAATTCCCTCTCAAAACGCCTCTGCCTCAATTCTCGTCGTAACATGATTAATGAACGGTGGGTTTATACTTTATATGATTTGTGGGATTTATTGCATTGCAATAAATGCGCCAATGCAGGATCGGCTATTGCGAGTACTTCTCCAAGACGGTGCACGAAGTGCTCAACAGCTCCCATGTGATGAAAAAGGACAGTAAAAATAAAGTTTCGATTGCTTGCTTTTTCAGTCCCATTTCCTTGAAGTGATCATCATTCTGCTGATCGCTGTAGAGTGTCTACATATTTTCTCGCCAATTGCACGTTGGATTTATGAAAAATTGGAACGGCGCTAAAAATAAAAATGAGATAATGGATTTAAATTACATTCTTGTTCGCTTAGGTATATTTATTGCAATGGGATTAATTACCGACCTATTTTGGTAAAAAAGCGACCTAATTTTGAAAAATTAGGGGGGAGAACAACAAATTAGGTCGCGTTTTTACCAAAATAGGTCGGTGATTACCCTTATCCGATATTTATTAGTCGATTTCTTACATTTTTATACAATTTTCGTGTTTTTATATAAAGTGGGCTAAAATCCCATACGTTGTGGTGTCGTATAATTGGATCGCTCAAAGTTTCCAGTTTTGAATGTTTGCGTTCATTTTAATTATTTGATTGTGGCCTTTGTTTTGTAAGCAAATGGCAAAAGGCCGTCGATTCTTTTGGGCGATAGATTAGATTTTTAGGCAATGAAAAATAAGAGGATTTTATAGGCAAAATAGATTGGATCCTTTTGGACAATATGAATAGGAGAATACTTTGCTTTATCGTTTTTAGCGCATAAGAAAACCTATAAAAAGGTTTTTGGGCGAAAAAATTTCGGGCAAGTAAAATCAAATTTAGGCGGCGATCAAACCCTAATTAATTGGTTCACATACAATACGATATGGAAGTTGACGACAACACTAAAAAGACAGCAGACAAAAAGGCGAATAATGAATCGGAGCTGATCACGTCCGCCAAGATGGATGATGCGGAAGAGTTTGAGGAATTCCCAATCTACGATGCAGGCGGTGCCGGAATGGAGAGCGGGGAAACCACACTCGCCGAAATTAACGTTTGGGAGGTTCGTTGCTTAGGGAGTAATATGTATCGCAAAAACCGAAGAGTCATCACAAAGTTCTTAACTCCCGTTTTGTTGCAGGACAACTGGGATGACGAGACAATCGAAACTGACTTCCACAAGCAGCTGGCCGAGGAGTTGAAGAAGTGCGGTCAGAAGACCTAATCCAAGTCCATTTAAAAGTACTCTTTGCTAAGTTTAACTCGTGAATTTGGATGGAGGATAAAATTAAAGTGATGTAGGGATGTTTAAATTTAACAGATATGTTTACCATACATAGTATACCAATATAGTTTCATTTTAGGGATATAATAAAAAGTTTAAGAATGTTACCGTCGTGGAAAACCACTGCGTTAACGATTTTACGACTTCCAGTTAAGTCGCAGAGAGTGTTTTTCTATAATGATTCTGCGACAGCTTCCAGACTCGTACAATTATCGGGTTTAGTAAATTCAAAATATTTTCAAGGGATCCATCAATTTTTTGCAGTCCCTCTTACTGCGCAGCGGCATTTTGCCCAGCAAAAGGCACATGCCACTGCAGCGCCTGCACCAAAAATTAGAGAAACTGGTTTGCCCGCTGGTCAGGAGGATGAGTTTGTGGAAGAAGATGCAGACAAGCTGTGCAAATGCGTGTACGTCAACTACCTCAGCGAAGGTTTGAACTGGCCGTGAAATGTGTGGGTGTGCACAGTGCACCACTCTTCCAGTGGAGAGCCACGGACCAGAGATCAGGCCGGATTCGGAATATCCAGAGTGGTTGTTTAAATTGGACTTGGAGCCGGACAAGGAGCTGGAGGATTTGGACCCGGAGCGGGACGGCTGGAAGTATTGGGAGAAGTGGGAGCAACGCCGACAGGAACAGCTCTTCACGCACAACAAGCTCAAGTGAGGGCTTCGCAGTTAACTTCTATGGGGAGACCTTATGCCTTTTTTTAATCGGCAGATGCAACTACTTCTGGATGCAGAACTCGCCTTCAATGGAGATGATGCTCCGCTACACAAAGTACCGCTACAAAACGCACAAGGTATGGGAGACATGAGTGCGGCAGGTTCTTCGGACGCCAAAATCTATTTCAGTTTCTCAAAATCCCCGTCTCCACTCCGGTCTACCAAAAGAGCACGCGCCGTCGCCGTTTGGTTGAGCGGCACTGGTGCAACATTGAGGAGCCAGAACTGCTGATGGAGAAGAACTCGCTGATGAGCGAGACCAGTTCCAGCACTCACTGACCCCAATCATAGGTCGAATTGTCTGATCTTCCAATTTTACACGATAACAAATCTCGTCAATCAGACAACACAAATTTATTTTTGCTCCCCGAATCAATTGTATTGTCGTCACGTTAAAATTTATTGCAAGCAATTTCAGATTTGTTTGGAGAACTTCGAGTGACAGTTAGAAACTCATTAAAATTATCCAAGTCGATTGATTTTGCAAATGTTGTCCCGGATCAACAACACGCTCATCTTCTCGCACCCGCGCCCACAGCTGAAATCGGAACACAAGTGGGAACCCAAGAATGGAGTGATGTTTGTGGACTCTCTAAGATGTCTGCCTTTCTGTTGTCCCGTTCCCCGAGAGTTGCCTTTTCCCTTTTCGGAATTTTACGCACCCCTCCCCCCCAGCCCCAGAAGAAAAGTAAAATGGCAAACAATTTTTGCATTTTGGGCAGACCCGGGAAACGAATGGATGGTTTTGCCCAGAAAGTGCGTCTTAATGACGATGCTTTTAAAATTAGAGTGATAAAGGAAGTCCGAATAGATGGCTAGGCAAAGCTCTGATTGACACGCGCCTCCCAATCCCAACTGGCTTAATTTGGGTGTTTCCATGGAGAAAAAGATTGCCGACTTCCGCCGATGTTCAACGCCCGCCAATTATTTTCTTCGCTTTGTTTCTAGCGCCATTTTGAAACACCATTTTTGCCGATTAAACGCTACTTTTTGTTTCCATCCCCACATTCCGAGACCATTTTGTACAACTCCCGAAAGAAAGTCGTTTTTACGAACGCCTCAAATCCCTCGCCCTCGCATTTCCTCCGGAAGACGTCTTGTTCCTTCCACAACCATCGCTCCTGCCCTCGGCAAGATGTTTATCCGTTGCAGTTCAATAAACACTCTAAGCAACACACAAAATGGTAATCCAGACTTTTTCGGCCGTTTTCGCCCACGCAAGGGCCAATTGGGCGTCCAATCTGCGCTTGCCCGCGTCATTTGTTTGCGCACTACTGCTGAGAATATGGCGGGGGCCCTCCCCGACAAGTTTCCGGAGTAAGTGCCACGAGTGAATGGTCCCACTGATGATTTGGCTCCGAGCACCTCGGACTCCCTCCCTCCAGCGGCGGCGGCTTATCTCCGCCCGGATCTGCCCATAAACATTCTCCCGACTGTTATTGCCCTCCGGCCCATCCCAAATCTCCACTCCCCGGATTCTCATCACTTTTGCACTCTGGTTTGGCTAAAATACACGCATTTCCCGTCCTTTTCGACGAACCCGGATTTTGTTCCTCAATTTCTCGCCACATTTGTTCGTTCCACTTGCGTTAGCCGCCTTTTCCGCCCATTTTCACTTGGCCGGCGTCCATTTTTAATGCTGAATTCGTCAATCACCCTAGGCTAGTTCTGTCCCCACAACATCTGTCTACCCCTCCCCTAACTAAATACGTACGTTCTTCTTCGAATGGCACTTGTTCAACATTTTTGCTTGCCAAACACCCAAACAGTCTCTCCTCTCCTCTGTCCAGGGGCCCTGTGCCTATTCATTTTGCAGCGCCCCAATTATCGGGCCTTTGTGTCATTACACTGCTTACGCAATTGCTTCATCAGCGCCTAATTATTTATTTCTGTCCCGCCCTTTGCCACACGTCGATTTGTCAAAAGGGTGGTTAAAATCCCCTTAATCTGGGCAAATAGATTCTGTGTCGGCAGTTGTTGACCAACAAAAGAACCGTTGGCGCTAGCGATTCCAAACTGATTTTAAATTTAAATCACTTCCAGTTTTGCGCATCTCGTCCCTTTCCGATTCCCACATTTGTCCTGCTCTAACAGAGTGTGTTTGGCCGCAGCAAAAACAAAAGAGCGAGAGCTCATTCAAAATTAATTCTCTCCAAACCATTTCACAGGCGAGAGAAAGAAAAGCATTGTCCTGAAAGCGAGAATTGCAAATCGGACAAAACATTCCAAATTTCTCATTGTTTTCCACTCTCACTCCGTTTTTCTATGTTGTAGGCGAATAAACAAACAAACTCAATTTCCACATTTCTTCCGCGTTTCGGCCAAGACAATTGCCTCACCCTTTTTCTTCGCAGTGAGAAGACGCACAGAACAAGACCGCGCGCCACTTCTGTGCTCTGACCTTTGGTTGGCGCCTCAAAATTCCGTTCCCCTCCCTCGGCACAATAATATCATATTCATTTTCCGCTTCGGGCTAAAACGAGTGCCTGGAGACATATTTGCCATTTCCCTTCCCTTCCCTTCCCGCTCCGTCCATTGACTGTCCAATGTCCATCTCCGATTGCAAGGGGAAAATAAATCTCTGCGTTCTCCCCGCAATCCGATTCCCCCGCCACTCTCCAGAAAAGATGGCGGCGCTAATTGGACCTCCGACGACTTTTGCCCTCCGCTTCTTTGCCCCCCCCCCACACCTAGAACACCGTTCCACTTCAGGGGATCCTCGAACCGGCAAAGGAACTGCCGTGCCGCCGAACGCCCGATTCTCATCAGCCCTCGCCCATTTGTTTCGTCACTTCTTTGTTTTCTGCCAACCCGGGCGCATCTGTCCGCCGCCTCTCCACTCCCCTTTCCCAGCGGCCAATTCGTTCGCGGCGCCGGATTAATTTTCGCATCGCCCAGAGAACCTTTGGCAATTTGCAATTCCCGTGCTCTCGGCCAAGTGTTCGTTAGCAACATTACACGACGCACATACGTCGATTGATCTGCGCACACCCGAACGACAACCTCGGACTCGATGGCCGTGCTCAGGTATCCATTCAAAGTGGCTCGATTGCCCAAATTTGGACACCAATCGGCAGTTTCCATTTTGGTAGCCACGAATGAAACGAACCGAAAAAGGCCCTCCCTGCTCCTGTCACGTTTGCCCCCCGCCCACTCCAACCAACCATCCTTTCCACTCAGCTGGGCGCCATTTTGATTGCTCCCGCCCTAACAAAAAATGGACGCAGCGGGCCCTCGCACTGCTGCCATTTCTGCTCGTGCAGAGGGAGGAGGTTCGGATTGCGCTCTCATCCCCGCGAGAGACCAAATAAGTATACTTTCGCGTGCCATTGGGGAGATAATCGGCGCGGTAAAATGCGCCATCGAGAAGGTTGCGTAATGGTAAATGGGCCCGGCAGTCCTTTTTTGGCTCCCCCTCTCCCCAATTTGCGTCGGGCCACTCGGCAGAATTCTGGGCCCTTTCGTGTGGCAACCTGCTGAATTCGCCAGTCAAATTCGTTCCTCCGGCGTCAAAACCCTGTTCACCAGTAGTGCCCTTCCCCCGGCTCATGGCTTCCCTGCGGCGAATTATTCATTCATAAGCGCCGTTTCCATGCCCATCGGTCGAATTGGAGGGCGTCCACCGCTGAGGGAGGGGGAGGGATGGCGCGAATGGTCTCTGCCCGAGAGTGGGCGGAATGCCGAATGGGACGGGTAATGGGGTTGTGTAATATTTCGGGCAGCCCATTCCTCTCCCGCGCAAATTTGGGCAATTGGGTCTGTGGACCGGTCAAAACAACGTTTTGCAGACGTTTCCGCGACCGCTTCTCGCGCACCAAGTCGCCCGTCCCAACAATGGGCCGTCCCTCTCAGCTCTCCTCCTCCATGACCACCTCTTCTTCCACCACTACCACATCCGCCTCCTCACACCACAGCGACCAACAGAACGAGCTGGGCATTGAAAGCGCAAAGTGTGGGGCCAGCGGACGTGCTGGGAACAAGGGACCGCGCTTTTTCTTCTGGACGCTCAGCTACAAGGGCTGCAACAGCAAGACCGGAAGCGCCTCTTCATCCGTGCACTCGTCGCCACGAACTCCCGACTCTTCGCGTAGTGTCAGTTTCGAGGTTAGCCGCAGGAACAGAAATGGACAACTTTGACTTCCTGAACTACCTATTTTGCAGGACGCCGAGACTTGGCCGTGGATCGACGATGAGGCGGACGAGTGCATTGTGGTCTGAGGCCAAGGCAAAAGGAGCTTGTTGATCTCGACCAAAAAGACGCACAATCGACCCTTTTGCAATCCCAGACCTGAAAATCGCCCAACCAACTCCCAACACACATTCATTTTTATGCGTAGCGCAAATTTTGGAAATTTAAAAAGAAAATCTTTTTGTTCGTTTCCTTCGTGAAATTCTTGCTGAAGAATCGACGGTCAACTGCAAATCAAATGCCGTCGCAGAGTTTTAGTTATTCTTCCGCGGGTGAGAAATTGTGGAATGCTGAGGGGACTGGGGTTGCGCGAGACGGCGAATTTGCCAAATACTCATGTTGTGGCTCATCAGATGCATGAGTGGATTTGGCAAATCCGGCGACAGTGCACGCACCCATCAAGGTTGGAATCGCGAATAATATTCTGGGCCCGGGATGAGGCGGCCTTTTTTCAAATGGATCGAACGGCTAAACGCCGCACTTTTATGCACTACTGCCGTACCATTGTGTCGCCGCTGATTGGCTGCAGCCAGCCGATCGTGGGGCGGAGCTGGAAGCAAAGGAAATGATGCTGACGTTGAGAACTGGCGATGTTTCGGGGTGGCTGGGGAGCAATGAGTCGCAGCAAGGAACCGCGGAATGGCAGTAGATCCTGGACCCTTACATCACCGCCAAACAGCGGAATATTCGTGTTTTTTGGGTGGTCCTTCTCCTTTGTTTGAATTTTCGAAAGTTGTGCAGTCAAGGGATGCGCTGTCCACAACTGGAGAACAAAGGAACCAGCCTCCATTTCCGTTCGGCCGCTCCATTTGGGACAATGAGACAAGAGGGGAATGGATGAAGAGGCGGGAAACGAAGCTATTTTACCCAGCCTCCAAATTTTGCAAAATCAATTTCGGTTCGGGTGCCCAAAAGCTTCGTTCTTCGTCGGTTGTCAAGATCAGCGGCGCCCTTCCTCGATCCGCTGTTTTGCATTTCGTGTGTGTGTGGGACGGTGCAGACACATCGGCCAGCACTTGAATTTCTGTATAATTCGCCGTCGCTATCATTCGGCGCAATCGCCATTTGTTGGCCGCGACCGCAGAGGGCACGGCGGAAATACTGCGATGATGAGCCAGGAATAACTTTTTGAGCGGCAAAAAGTGAATAACGAGAGTGGAAAATGAAAACAGCGATAGCAGCACAAGTTTATTAGTCAATGTGAAAAATACAAATAAAATATTGAACAAATGCTAATGCCTTGCAACAAAAGGGACTGTTCAGCATATGTATGGCTGAGAAAACAAAAATTAAGTACCAGCAGAGAAGGGCGGATGGAGATTTGAAAACATGGGTATGTTGTTAGTAAAGAAAGGTTAAATGTTGTGGAAAAAGGAAGAGGGCAAAGCTGCCTCTAAAACGCCTGCCGAAGTGGCGGAGCTCCCACAAATCGACTGAGACGTGGCGATGCAGTAGGGCTAGGGCTAAAGGTGTTTGTTAAAAGGTCCATGAAATGATGTTTGATGTTTTCGCTTTGGAATGTCCCACTGCTCAAATGTTGCGCCAATCATCCATTTTCAAGGCACAGATGTTTTTTGTGGAGAGGTAATTGATTTGCGGTCCTCAAGGACCAAATGCGACTGGGCGCTGTCGCATTTGAACACGTGGACCAACATTGGTTCGAAACATTCGATTTGCAACTCACACTGCTCTCGAGATTGCTAATGGACAAAGAACGGATCAGCTGGAAGAATCCAAGTCAATTTAATTAATGTTCTCCGGACAACAGCACAAATTGAGCGCTCGCCTTGCTCGCCGTTTCGCTCTCATCTTCTTGCCGGACGGCGCTCGCCTCCTTTTCCCCTTCGCCGCCCAACTGCCCCTCCGCCGATGCCTGGAACAAACAAAAGGGGCAACTCTTTTGCACCCCCTCCCTCTCATACCTCTTCCTCCTCGTCCAAAATTCGCTCGTCAATCTCGCCCGCAAATTCGCAGTCCTCGCCACCCAGCAGCAAGTCCTCTTCCTCTGCATTCTTGCGGACTTGCCGCTCTTCGTCTTCTAGGGATACTGGACGTTCTGCAAAGAGAAAAACAAAAATTATTAGTCAAAATTTTTGCACTAAAACCATTCCTTCACCGTTTGCGACATGCAGCTCCGTCTGGTGCTCACTCTGGCAGTCATTGCTTGCCGTACTTGTCGCCACTTCTTTCTGTGTCGGACCGGCTAGTGTGAGTCTATCCTCCACCAGCTCAATGTCCGGGTCGGGCATTTCTTCCTCGCTGTCGTCGTCGTTCAGTTGCACACAATGCACTCGCTCCTCAATTGGCGCTTTCAGAGACTCGGTTCCGCTTGTCGGCTCAATTCTGTCGTTCTCATTGGGCTAAAATCGAAGAATATTTTCTTCCATTTTGGAATCGGTCAAATGCTCAACCTCGTCTCGCGACAGGTTGCAAATATTCCCGCCACGCCTCGGGCGTTTCGGCCAAGACTGAAATTGGCACGCATCGGTGGCAGGCGCGTCACGGTCAATTAGGGGGCGACGCGATAACGGTGGTCGAGGGTGGCGGGGCGGCGAAGAATCATTCTCCGAGCACTCGCCCTCTTCTCGCTCGATCACTCGTCCGGACAAAGTGGTCCAACGCCGCTGAACAAAAAGATGCTATCCCCCAAACGGAAGGAAAACCAACCTTTCTTCCGCGCCGCTGCGTCCCCAAGTTGGCCATGCCGCCCACATTATATGGCTTCGGCGTCGGAGCAGAGCGACGCGCTCCGACCCAGTCGGCGGGGGGCTGCACAGAAAATTAAATATCCATTCAGAAGCCTGTAGTGAAAATTTCGTCACCTTTCCCGCACAGCGCACCAAGTCTACGCCGGTGTCACGACGGACCATTTCAAAAAACATGTGCAATGGGCCCTGCGAATGCACAAATTGATATACATGTTTTCAATGAACAACTCGCATCGAGCACGTGCTCGACCTGGAAGTTCTGTTCTCTCGCCAGTTTGACAAACTGCTGGGAGACGGCCAGACTGGTAAAGTCAACCAAAAAATGGCCGCAGCTTCGCCTTCCGGTCCATGCCACGAAAGACTCCACAAAGACTACCTGGAAAGGGCACTAGGTCGGTCATTTTTGCAAAACAGGCCACTTGCCCCCCTCCCGATTTTGTGCTCTATCTTCTCTCGCATCTCGCGTCCGCCAATCGCAAGCGGAACATTACTCAAGTACACCTGCAAAATCAGTATTAGTCTTTCCCCATTAACATTATTGTTATTCGATTATTAATGCTAAAATGTGTATCGCCTTTTGTTTTTATCCAAAGTTGAAACTTTACCAGGAAATTAGAGTGGACATTTAGCACGGGACGAGGCTGGGTTTGCGCACGGTTTGGAGGCATCGATCGGACTGAATGGCAGCTAAAAATCATTTGAAAAATGCGCAAAGTATGAATCAACAACAAATGATAATTGTCAATTAGAATGGGAAATGAAAGCAAACCTTTTTAATAAACAATTAAAATCGATTCAAAAATAAAGAAGTCCTATTCCATTTGTCCTCTTTTTTGATCCTTCGCTGTTTCGCTCTCGGGTCGGCCTTCCGCCTCGGCGCGTCGCTGAGCTCGCCAAGCCAGCAACTGTGGTATCATATCACGCTCCCACGGCTCCGTCTTACGTGATTCGCAAATCAACGCCGTGATCAGGTATTTCGCGTAGTCGGTGTTTTGTTTGCGTGACCGACAACTGGAGGTGCGAAGTTTGAAGCGAGAGAGTAGTGCCGTTGTCAGATGATGTTACCTGTCCGCCACGATGGTCACTGTGTCCGTCTGTTCGTCATAGCGGTCGCCGGCCAGTTGGCGCAACTTGTTGTGAGCATGCGTGTCCAGCTCCAAGTCTTCCAACCTCAAAATGAGCGAATGCAAATTATCGAGACTGGGATTTGACAGTTAAACCTCAGCGTGACTGTGACGACGCGCGCTTTACGCGTAAATTGGATCCAATTTGCATAAAACAAATTTTTTTGTTTTTACCGCGCATATCACGAATGCTATTTCCCTGATGTACATATGTGTCGTAATGGTAGCGTAGCGGGAAGTAGCGAGCTTCGCATTCGCGCTCCTTCAATTCCTCGGGAAACTTGGTACAAAACTCTGTAAAGTGAATATTTAAGATTACCAAACTAAATGTCGAACTCAAGTAAACAGAGGGGTCCTTAATTTGGCTTTCAAAATAGTAAAAAAATATCACTTTTGATGGCCTCGCAGTGACGTTGGACATGTGCAGGTGTCAAGTGCAGAAAATTGGCCATTTTTGCGAGCTCCAGATTGGCATATGCAGCTGCCGGGGCTTTTTTTTCCGGGTTCTTGCGGTAACCCATTCGAACCGGAATTGGTACCACGGAAGAGCGAAATGACTGCGCAGCTGGCCACACACTGGGCCAATCCTGAGAAAATGATTGATCTTCTCGCCGCGGTTTACTGCGCTTCTGAACAGAAGATTATGAGCTTCTGGTAAGTCAGAAAATCCTTTTCATACCACTTCTCGATTCAATAAATCGAGTTGGACTCTTTTTTCTTCCTCTTTTCGCCCGAATATTATGTCCATCGTTTCAGCCATGCGGGTTTTGCGATTTGGTGGCATCAGGTACAATTTATTGAATTGCCGAGTGGTCATTTTTTAATCTATTGAATAATGCCAAGAAAAGCGAATTGATGCTTATTTCTAAGTTTCTATTTGGTTTAGAGAAAGTATTAATCTGCCATCTCGCTTTTATTATAGGGTCTGTCCCACAATTATATTACCACCCCTCCCTTCCTCGTGTTCACATACTCCCAGTGCACCAGAGAAGCTGAAATTT